>JAOEHK010004612.1:0-14175 GCA_025447835.1 Labidoglobus nevermanni
CTTGCTTACATAGTTTCTTAATATCATCTACTAACAACTTACCTAATACATTAACATTCTTACATCACTATTACATTTCATTATGTTTACTTACTACACCACAGGGGTGATTCTGAATTCTTGGAAAATGGCGTGGTTTCTAATGTACCAAAGTGCATTGACGATGTACCTTAGGATGCGGTGGTCGGCCCCTGTGACGCTTTTAAGTCGCCAGGACTTTGTCCCCCCAGATGCTAATAGAAAAGAGTGGCCGTCTCATTTCTCAAGTTTAGCCCTCGTGTTAACTACTAATTTGTAAATCCTTATTGTTGTTAATATTGTAAAGGCTGTTAAGCTGTTAATATTAACGGTAAATAATAATAATTATTACCATTATCCACCAAAGTCCTTCTGTCAAAATGTTTGTCATGCCATTTGTTACAATCATTGAATTTATGCAAATTATTCCTAAAGCAGCACAAATGGTAGCCCAGGGTTGCATCCTAAGACCTATCCCTAAAGTTCCTCTCGAACTTTGGGAGTAAGAAGAAAGTTAAGCTGACCTTGTCATCTGTCAAAAAGATAGCGATCGAACCTAACTTTAACTCTGAAACAAAACACAATCAGGGCAGTCCGATAAAATCAAAATTCCGCAATCAGTCGATCATATTTCATTCGATTCATTCCACCTCGAGCATCAATGCCGCAAGCAGTCAACATGACCGGAGAGGCAAGTGAAGACTTGGTTCATGTCGCGTGCTTCCATTGTCCTGAGCTCTGCCTTTCGCAGAATATCCTGCAAAATAGCGGCGATACGGCCGTCCCGGCAGCCGGCGAGAACTCCGACAGCGAGCACAGCGACTACGAGCCGCAGTTCGCGCCGATTGTGAGCCTCCCCGAGGTCGAGCACGTGACTCTGGAGGAGGACGAGACCGTCGTCCTTCGCCTGCGCGCCAAACTCTTCCGCTTCGATCGTACAGGCGAGGTCAGCGAATGGAAGGTAGGGCAACAATCAGGGAGAGTCGAGGGAGCGAAATGATATTGGCGGGTGTTGGCAGGAGCGAGGTCTGGGGGAGGTGAAGATGCTGCGACATGAGGCTAACAAGACCGTCCGCATCGTGATGCGGCGGGACAAGACGTTCAAGGTCTGCGCGAACCACTTCATCACGCCCATAATGGAGCTGACGAAGAAGCCTGGAGGACACGACAAAGTCCTCGTCTACATGACTCTGGCCGATTTCAGCTACGAAGAAGTTCAATCGGAGTGCTTCGCAATCAAATTTGCAACAGTTGATTGTAGGCACCCTGCGAGTTCCGCCTCTCTTCTCCTACAATAACTCATTTGCTTTAGATGCTGAGCAATTCATGACGACATTCAGGGACTCGCAACAATTCGTCCAGAACGAGTGCAAGCTCTATAATGGCGAAGGGGGCCCATCGGAGGACGAAGAAGGTCTCAACTTCGAATACGAAGACAGCGACGATAACGACGACGACGACCAGATTAGCGAAGGCGTTGTCGACCAGTTGGCCGACAAGCTGCAGACGCTGGACGTGGAGAAAGCTGCACCAGAGGAGGCAGCAGCAGCGACGAGCGAAACTAAATCGCATTAATTTCATGCATTCCATCATTTTCATACAATAAATTACTTAGCGCAATGTTTTTGTTGAATGTAACGATTGGATTTGCGAATGGCTTTCTATTTTTGATAGAAATCAATAAATTAGCACCTGACCTAACATCACCTACGCACGACCAGATCGGATGAAAGAAAGGCCTAAAAGCGGAAGCTAATCCAGTTGGAATTAATTGCCTATCTCAATTGGTTCGCGAATTATAACCAGTTAAAATATTTCTGAATGTTTTTTAGTTTATGGAGTATCCCAGAGGAATTCAGGGATGTACCCCGTAACATCCGATGTGTAATTAAATGCCTCATAAGATCCACTTTGGACCATCTCGATTGACCTAGTAGTTCCTGAGAAAAACCACAAAAACTGCGACACGTCATCGTCATAAACTCTAGGGTTATGTATGCTTTTGAGGAAAAGATTTATGGGGCTTGCGAATCGTGGCCCATTGGACTGATGCGCAAGTAGTGAAAGCGAGGGTGGTTCAGGGAGGCGATACCAGACTGAAGGGCCTGGCGTACCTGCTAAGGTCGGAGATTGTATGTCTCCCTTATGACCTTATGAATCTTATATACTCAGTGGTTGACCTACTTATGCGGTCTGATTACATAGTTGCTACACATGTTGTATCCCTGTTTACATTCTCCCTCTTGCCTTACAGGGCATTGACTCTTTGTTAACTAGGACTTTAACTCAGGAACAAAAATATGGCTACAGCTGAAAGAATTTAGGGATTTTTGGTGTTGCGCGGGAAACGCGGCTGCGATGCGTACGGTTGGTTGCCTATCATCAATTAGGTCCAGCGATTAGCGCAGCGCAGCCTCCGGCAATCTGCTGCTGCTGCAGCTCGGCGAGGGAATCTATTACTGGTTGCGATGACTCATTCCCCGTAGCGTAGCGCGTGCGACGTGGCTGGCAGGCAGCTGGACACGGCGCCATGAAGAAGACGCCCTCCAACGCGATTCCCATCGGTAGACCGCGTGTGGCACCCCACCACGACGCCGACGAGCTGCCGGACGTCTACAGCTCGACGCCCAACGGGACCATCTACTCCACGACCCCAGGCGGTGAGTCGTCGACGAGCTAGAAGACCTAGAACCCAAAAGACCTAGAAGGCGTATGCGCTCCACGTTTGATTCGCAGGTTCGCGCATCGTCTACGATCGTTCCTTGCTGATGACGCTGAGCCGCAGTCCCATCAGCCGCACGCCCCCGAAGAACATTCCCGAGGGACTGTTGCGCTCGACCACCCCTGAGCCAGGCGACCACAAGAAGGCGAATGCCTAGGACCAAAGTGATGTCAATCAGGTCCACAACGACGACGACAAGAGCCCTCGATCTGATGCTGATGCTGCCCTTATTGTCTGCATTTTCAAATACTTCCAGCGAGCGCCATCTGTTGAGTGTTCACTAAATTTGCCGCAGAACGGTGATCTGAAGATGAAATTTTCCAGGACAACTGCAGGCGAACGTATTTTTCAACGTTGTCCTCTTATTCATTGAGCGTGGCTTTGTTATTTGATTGTTTGCTATTACAGGGTTCTGTGATTATCTCTTTTTTGTTGTTGCAATAATTTAAAACGTTGAGAAACTGATGAGGACGGGCAACAATGAGGTGACGTGACCATCGAGAGATGGCGCCGCTGTAATTCAAATTCATTTATACAGAGTGTATTTACAAACATATCACGCTTCCGCATTGACGCCCTTGTCACGTTACGCCTTACACCTAACGCAAATGCAATGTCTTGTAATGCCGATAACAATATCAATCAGTAGATTGATGGACTAACTAGCTATCGCCGAGGCGATTGGAAAACAACGAAAACAATGTCCGCTTTAAGCGCTCCTTTACAGCTCTGTGCTTATCAATTATCTGATTACCTGTTCTATTCGCATGCCTAATGCTATGCACTCTTTCTACTTCTTTGATTTCGCTTGTTGCTGTGCGCACGTCGTCGTGGGGTGGTTTCGGTTTTGCAAGGTGGAACGGACGGCTGATTCTTATCATGAATTGCGTGTCGTAACCAATGGACTATGATAAGGATAGTAACAAATTGCCTAGCCATGTGCAGCCGCATCGGCCGACCCTATGCCGTCTTTATGCCGCCATCTTTCTCAGACCACGACGGCCTTCAGCTCGGTGAAGACCTCGGTGAAGAAGGCGGGCTCGGCGTTGATGCGCAGCATGCGAGCGCTGAGCCGGCCGATGATGTCCAGGCAGCGGTCCCAGAAGCGGTCGCGGCTGTCCTCGACCAGGAACGGCTTCAGCGGGTAGGAGATCTCGTTGCCCATGTACGCGTAGGACAGGTAGAGGCAGGTGAGCACGATGGCCTGCAGCTCGTGCTCGCTGCCCACGTCGGCCGGCACCAGGTCGCGCACCAGCATGTAGACGAAGACGATGTTGGCCGGATTGATGAACGCCACGTCCTGCAACAGCCGCCCAGCCGTCAGCCACCTTCCTCGGCATACCTGGCACCCAGGAGGACGACTGGGTCAGGTCGATGTGCAAGCTGCCGAGGTGGGACCTTATCTAAATGGGTTGTCTCTACAGGAGGTGCTACAAGTTGCCCAGGGTCTTCAAGTGACCTCTTGGTCTCTGTAGGAGATTGAGAGAGGAACAAGGCAGGCCAGATGCGCAATTGAATGCCCCAACGGGTGCTCTTTGAATCATAGCGATACACCCTGTAGTTTCCGAGAAAAACAGAAAAAACTGAGATTACGTCATCACCGAGTCGCGATCATGTCATTGCCGACCTGATAACGACGTAGGAAAATGGCCCATTACGTCATTGGATCCCGCGAAAACTGACCTGTGAATCTTATAAGGTCAGATGCGGCCCAAATGGAGATGCTCCAAGTTGCTGAGGGACCTCAAGTGACATTTTGGTCCCGGTAGGACATTGAGAAAGGAGCAAGGCAGGACTAGGCTACCAACTACGTCTACTGGAGACCGCGAGGTGTATACTAAGGTACTAAAGGGCGAGGGTGAGCTATTCTTCTGCTATTTTGAGCGCCACCTCGTTCAACAGCTGACCAGCTGTCAGGCACCGTTCTTGGGCTGTTTGGCATTGAGGAGGACGACTGAGTCGGGTCGAGGTGCAAACTGCCGAGGTGGGACCTTATCTGAATAGGTTGTCTCTACAGTAGATATACCCAGAAGATTCTGGGACCTCAGGGGACATTTTGGTCTTTGTAGGATATTGAGAGAGGAGCAAGGCAGGCCATATGCGTAATTGAATGCCCCGACAGATGCTCTTTGAATCATAACGATACACCCTGTAGTTTCCAAGAAAAACAGGAAAAACTGGTCCATTACGTCATTGGGTCCGGCGAAAACTGGCATATGAATCTTATAAGGTCAGATGCGTCCCAATGGGAGATGCTGCATGTTGTTGAGGGACCTCAGGTGACATTTTGGTCCCTGTAGGAGATTGAGAAAGGAGCAAAGCAGGCCTAGGTTACCAACTACGGATACTGGGGACCGCGAGTGTAGACTTAGGTACAAAAGTGCGAGGTGGGCTATCCTTTAGATATCATGAATGCCACCTCGTGCAACACCTGACCAGCTATGAGCCATCTTTCGGGTCGAGGTGCTGGCTGCCGAGGTGGGACCTCAACTGAAAGGGTTATCTCTATAGGAGAGACAGCTAGGAGTTGCTGAAAGTCGCGCAGGGACATCAGGGATACCACCTAAGGCCAGGGGAGGATACGAGGTGTACCCTGAGGCACTGGAGGTGGTCGTCCTGCATTCACCTGCCATCCCTGGAGCAGTAGACTGCGGTCGACCGTGCGCAGCCACATGACAGCGTCGCCGGCCTGGAAGTCACGTAGGCGGGCGCACTTGGTGCGCAGGTAGACGCCGAGACACTTGAGGAGCTCGGAGGTGGACGCCTGGATGACGGTCTTGCGGGTGGCGGCCACCCTGGGTGCGTCCAGGTTGACGCGCACGTCGAGGTTCTCGAACGTGATGCACCTCTGGATCGCCTGCAGCCCTCCTCCTCCTCCTCCTCCTCCACCTCCTAATTTGACCGCCCTGCTGCGCTCCTCCGGCACCTGGACCTGCACCTGGCCGGGGGGCGGCTGGGGGTGGTAGGTGGCGTGCAGGTGCAGCTGCTCGATCTGCTCGGCGATGTGCTGGTGGCTGCGGGCCGCGTTGTCCGCATTGCTCCGCTGTAGCGCCGACTTCCGCTTGCTGTTGTTGCTGCTGTTGAAGCGCTTCCAGGACAGGGCGGCGGCTATGAACAGCGACTGCCGCTTCAGCTTGCCCTCGCCGCCACCCTCAGCCACCTCCTTCTGCTTCTCCCTGGCGCGCTCCTCGGCCCCATTGCGGTCGAGGCGGCGCAGCAGCTCGTTGACCCCGTGGATGTTGTTGTTGTGCTCCTTGCTGTTGCGCTCGTTGTTGCGCGCCACCTCGCCGGGGGTGGTCGCGAGCGGCAGGGGCGGCGCCGGACACCCTACCAGCGCCAGGCTCTGCGTCTTGGGCAGGCCGCTGCGGTCCAGCGCCTTGGAGCAGCTCGCCGACTTGGCGATCGGGTGCGCGTCCCGCGGCGACAGGGAGAGGACGGTGCCCATGGTGGGGCCCTGCCTCCTGGTTAGACCAGCACCACTAGTACGCACTCATGGCTCACGGCCACTCTGGTTGCCCGCTCCGAGGTCGACCCAAATACGAGACGCCGGCTTCAGCAGCCGCCCAACTGCCACCTGCCCTCGATCCCCATGGTTGGGCTGGTTGGGTCACTGCGGCCGGGGCGGCCTTGCTGTACTCGCTATCGCCGAGCTATTTTCGCACTGCCAACACAAGGGCGTACGCGCGCTTGTTGATACACAGGGTCGATGGCGAGGGTGGCCGGGCGCACGTTCACACTCACCCCTGCCGCGCCCGCCGCCCCTGCGCGCTGCCACAGGGCGGATCAATACACGGCGCGTCACTTTACGCCACTCACTCGATTTTCCTTGCCGATTTCTGGTCAGTAATGGTCGGAAACCTCTTCGGGACACATGTGGGGACACCCTGGGTGAACCGGAGAAGAGGCAGTAGCAGGATCGGAATGCTGAAAGTAGCCGCTTGCGCGCAGGGATGGCGGAAGTTATTGATTGCGAGGGCGGCGAGTGCGCAGTCGACGGGTCGATGAGGTGCCGAGGGACGTGAGCTCACGCAGCGTCCTAGTGTGGTCCTCGTGCGATACCTGTGCGCGGAGTAGCCACTGGTCCAGCATGCCGCTGATGGTGGCGTCGCGGTCAAGTCTCTAGGCGACCCCGTCGTCTTCCGCAATGGGTACGGTCCTATCGCGGTCGCCGCGGAACGCGCCCTCCAAGCAGCAGCAGCACCTGCAGCCGCCGCAGTACTTCCAGTACTTCGAGAACCTGCCCAGGACGCACCAGAGCCATGCGGACGCGATGGCCGAGAGCAGCGAGCTGCTGGTGCGCAAGAACAACGAGCGCAACAAGGAGAACAACAACAACCACCACATCAACAACAACAACAACAATATCAGCAGCAGCAACAACCAGCACATCCGCAATGGGGCACTGTTGGAGGCCGGATGCCCACTTCTGGGCCTAGGGGCAGGCCGCGCGGGCAGCGAGATCCTCAAGCGCCTGGAGAACCTGCCGAAGATCGAGAAGAACATGATCGGCGAGAAGCTGGACACGGGGCGGTTGGTGGAGCGCGACAAGGAGAGGGAGAAGGAGAAGCTGACGATGGCCGAGGGCGAGAAGAAGAGGTCGCTGTTCATCTCGGTGCTGACCTGGAAGCGCTCCAATAACGCCACCATCGCCGCAACCAACAATAACAACAGCAACAACAACAACAAGAGGAAGCTGGTCGCTGCGCGGAACGCGCACAACCACTGCGAGACGGTGCAGAAGAACCAGGTGCACGCGGCCAGGAACGGCGCCACGGAGCCGCTCGTCCTGCCCAAGAAGGTGGACAACCAGGTGGTGGAGCAGGCCGGCCGCAACGACAAGCCCGACGCGGAGGCGACGCAGATGATCACGCACAGCGTGAAGACGTTCGCGCCCACGGCGGTCGAGGCGGGAGGACTGCTGGCGCGTCCCACCCCCGCGCGCAAGACCGTCATCCAGGCGTCCACCTCCGAGCTCCTCAAGTGTCTCGGCGTCTACCTGCGCACCAAGTGCGCCCGCCTACGTGACTTCCAGGCCGGCGACGCTGTCATGTGGCTGCGCACGGTCGACCGCAGTCTACTGCTCCAGGGATGGCAGGTGAATGCAGGACGACCGCCTCCAGTGCCTCAGGGTACACCTCGTATCCTCCCCTGGCCTTAGCTGGTATCCCCGATGTCCCTGCGCGAATTTCAGCAACTCCTAGCTGTCTCTCCTATAGAGATAACCCATTCAAATGAGGTCCCACCTCGGAAGCCAGCACCTCGACTCGAAAGATGGCTCATAGCTGGTCAGGTGTTGCACGAGGTGGCATTCATGATAGCTGAAGGATAGCCCACCTCGCACTTTAGTACCTTAGTCTACACCTGGTCTCCAGTGGCCGTAGTTGGTAGCCTAGGCATGCCTTGCTCCTTTCTCAATTTCCTACAGAGACCAAAATGTCTCCTGAGGTCCCAGAACCTCCTGGGTATATCTATTGTAGAGACAACCCATTCAGATAAGCCCATTCGACCCGACTCAGTCTGTCTCCTCGATGCCAAACAGCCCAAGAAAGGTGCCTGACAGCTGGTCAGTTGTTGAAAGAGGTGGCGCTCAAAATAGCAGAAGAATGGCCCACCTCGCCCTTTAGTACCTTAGTCTACACCTCGCGGTCTCCAGTAACCGTAGTTGGTAGCCTAGGCCTGCCTTGCTCCTTTCCCTATCTCCTACAGGCACCAAAATGTGACCTGAGGTCCCTCAGCAACTTGCAGCATCTCCAGTTGGGACGCATCTGACCTAATAACATTTATAGGCCACTTTTCGCGGGTCCCAATGACGTAATGGGCCATTTTCCTACGTCGCAATCAGGTCGGCGATGACCTGATCGTGACTCGGTGATGACGTAATCGCAGGTTTTCCTGCTAATCTCGGAAACTAGAGGGTGTATCGCTATGATTCAAAGAGCATCCGTTGGGGCATTCAATTGCGCATCTGGCCTGCCTTGTTCCTCTCTCAATCTCCTACAGAGACCAAAAGGTCACCTGAGGTCCCTGGGCGACTTGTAGCACCTCCTGTAGGGACACCCCATTTAGATGAGGTCCCACCTCGGCAACTTGCACCTCGACCCGACCCAGTCGTCCTCCTGGGTGCCAGGTAGGCCGAGGAAGGTGTCTGACGGCTGGGCGGCTGTTGCAGGACGTGGCGTTCATCAATCCGGCCAACATCGTCTTCGTCTACATGCTGGTGCGCGACCTGGTGCCGGCCGACGTGGGCAGCGAGCACGAGCTGCAGGCCATCGTGCTCACCTGCCTCTACCTGTCCTACGCGTACATGGGCAACGAGATCTCCTACCCGCTGAAGCCGTTCCTGGTCGAGGACAGCCGCGACCGCTTCTGGGACCGCTGCCTGGACATCATCGGCCGGCTCAGCGCGCGCATGCTGCGCATCAACGCCGAGCCCGCCTTCTTCACCGAGGTCTTCACCGAGCTGAAGGCCGTCGTGGTCTGAGCAAGATGGTGGACATTGACCTCCGGCATTGTTCCGGTCGGTGGACGTTGCTGCCGCTGGTTATTCTTCCTGCTAAGCCTTCGTGGCACACCATCCCTTCTTCGTGGTCGTCGGCTGTAGGTCCTCGGCTGTTGGCCTAGGAGATCTATTGTAATCAGAACTAACTTTGCTCCACTGCTTGGTGCTATGTTGTAGTTGTTCCTCTGTACCTTTGTTGACAGTATCGAGTTTTTCCACATTACAGGCATCCGGATACCCCCAGAAACGAGTCGATGACTACACTGGTATACTCCGCGTGTAATTATTATCACCTAAGCTAACCGAACGATACCTATTATCTATTCCATCATACTTGACCACTTTGCGATATTCCGTTGATTCAAATAAACAAATCAAACGTATGCTGTCCACCTCTCCTGGCGTTCAGCCCATTGCAATTCCTCGACGACCACTGATCGGTCATATCCCAGAAGAGTTCGGGCAGGTTCCGATTGTCCTACGAATTCTCTGCCGGCGATGACGTGATCGCAATCGGCGATAACGTGATTCGAATTTCAACGATGGGTGCTAGTTGCTAGTTTCTCTTGAAAATGAGGAAATGTCCGATGACTTGTTCGCTGCCAGCGATGACATCATCGCAGTTTTTCAGCTTTTTCTCTGGAACTAGTCAGTGTATCGGGATGATTGGAAGTGCATCCTATAGAGCGTTTAATTGCGCATCTGATGATATCAGATTCATCTCTAAATTCCTGCAAGTTCCTGCAAAAAATGAGGAAATGTTTGGGCAGGTTATGTGTGTTTTCTCAGGATCTACTGGGTGAATCGGGATGATTCAAAGTGCATTCTGTGGGGAATTTAATCTCGCATCTGAAGATATATGACTCATCTCTGCATTCCTGCTAGAACCTACAAAAAATGAGGAACTGTGTGTGCGGAAAATGAGGAAATGTGCGATGACGTTAGACACGTCATCACAGTTGTGTGCCTGTTTCTCAGGAACTATTGGGAGTATCGGGATGATTCGAAGTGCATCCTATAGAGCGTTTAATTGCGCATTTGATGATATCAGATTCATCTCGAAATTCCTGCTAGTTCCTGCAAAAAATAAGCATATGTCTGGGCAGTTGTTGTGGGTTTTCTCAGGATCTACTGGGTGTATCGAGATGATTCAAAGTGCATTCTGTGGGGAATTTAATCTCGCATCTGAAGATATATGACTCATCTCTACATTCCTGCTAGTTCCTGCCAAAAATGTGGGAATACGTGGGCAGTTTTTGGGTTTTTTCTCGGGATCTACTGGGTGTATCGAGTTGAAGCCATTTATATTCTGTGGAGCAGCATTTAATTGCGCATTTAATCATGTAAGAATCATATCTGAATTCCTGCTAGGTGCTGCAGAAAAAGACCAATTACCTGTGCACACATTTCCGCATTTACTGCGGAAACTAGCAGGAATTATGAGATGAATTTTATATTATTCGATGCGCAATTAAACGCCCCATAGGGTGCGTTTTGAATCACCCCAATACGCCTAGTACTTTTTGAGAAAAACAAGAAAAACTGCAAGCACGTCATTGCCATTTGGCGATGACGT
Source organism: Labidoglobus nevermanni (assembly GCA_025447835.1). Classification (NCBI taxonomy): domain Eukaryota; kingdom Metazoa; phylum Arthropoda; class Insecta; order Coleoptera; family Staphylinidae; genus Labidoglobus; species Labidoglobus nevermanni. Next base: position 10,816 of record JAOEHK010004612.1, read on the forward strand.
CAGCTGTACGTCATTGCCGCTTCTCGACAATTAGGCAATTAGCGAGTTTCACATTTTGGGTAGATCATTCCAGGTTGTAATTTCTGATTTATTTCTCCAAAACTGATGGCTGATTCCATCAAATTCGAATTAAACGTATTGAATATGTTCCACACCTTTCCACATCTTGCTAGCTTCATTCAAATCGCGCAATATTTGTGTCGAAAAGTGGTCGTTTCGCTAATGATAGCAGACTTCAGCCACTCCATTGAAGATGCGTGGCCTCCCTGCTGCTCCTCGCTGCCCTGCTTATGATCAGTTGTACGCCTAGCTTGGCCCATCGAGCCGGATCCAGCTGGAAGCGATGCACGAGCACCTCCAGCGTCAGCACCATCACCGAGCCGAGCACGCCCACCAGGTAGATGACGAAGGCAAAGTACGAGTCCAGCAGGGATACGCTGACAAAGTGCGCCGCTGTGCCGCTGAAGCAGATGGGGCGGCGCGTGAAGACGATGCGCTCCAGCCGCTGGTGCAGCCCCAACTCGAAGAAGCGCAGCAGGCTGCCGGCAGTCAGAGTCATTGAACTCGCAACCTCCTCCTACTACTCTCTCCCACCAAATCGCTCCCACTCAGTTCATCGCGACGTGCTCAGCCAGTCACACTGCGTCTCCCACCAATTCGCTCCTACTCAGCACATCGCAACGCGCTCAAGTCACGCCTCGTCTCCCACCAAATCGCTCACACTCAGCTCATCGCGACGCGCTCAGCCAATCACGCCACTACTCCCACCAACTCGCTCCCTACCTCGCGCTCCCACTCAGCTCATAGCGACGTGTTCAGCCAGTCACACTGCGTCTCCCACCAATTCGCTCCTACTCAGCACATCGCAATGTGCTCAAGTCACGCCTCATCTCCCACCAAATCGCTCCCACTCAGCTCACCGCGACGCGCTCAGCCAATCACGCCTCTACTCCCACCAACTCGCTCCCTACCTCGCGCTCCCACTCTGCTCATCGCGACGTGCTCAGCCAGTCACAGTGCGTCTCCCACCAATTCGCCCCCACTCACCTCATCTTGAATCGCTCAAGCAGCGGCCACGCCCGTCGCACGCCCATCATCATGGGCGCGTCGGCGCGTACGCCCACCTCGACGAACTGGCACTTCTCGGCGTCGGTGAAGGTGCGCTCGATGCGCTTGTACATGCGGTCGGCGCGCGCGTGCAGCGCGTAGAAGGCGGTGCGCATGTGGTCGACGCCCACCGCGAGCGGCACGCGGCAGTCGCCCGCCAGCTTGGCGGCGTAGAGGGCGGCGACGCGCGCGTCCCCCGCCGCCCGGCCGGCGGCGAACGCGTCCGCGGCGTACTCGTCGTCGGCGACGCCCAGCTGCACGGCGGTGGTGCGCAGCCCGTCGACGCCGCCCACGCTGCGCGCCCGGCTGCTCAGCAGCGCCACCACGTTGCCGGCGTACGCCGTGTAGACGAAGAGGCAGGCGACGAAGACGAGGAGGGTGGCGACGCGGCCGCCGGCGCTCGCCGGCTCCGCCTCGGCGCCCTGCTGCGCCGCGGCGCTGATCTGCAGGTGCACGACGTCGAGCAGGCGCGGCGCCAGCGTCGCCGCCGCCGCCACCGGCAGATGGCGCTGCTCGGCGAGCGCGATGCCGACGAACGCGACGAGCAGCACGGCGAAGAGGGCGCAGCACGCGTACCACACGCTCGCCGCCAGCGGCAGGGCGAACACGTTGGCGACGCGCGAGAGGGGCGGCGCGCGCATCAGGAACGCGGCGCGGTGGGGGACGCGCGTCGACAGCAGCGCGAAGTCGCGGGCGGCGGCGGCGGCGGCGTGCGGCGGCCGGAAGGGCGTGCCCAGCAGCGTGACGTTGGCGAGCGGGGGCGTGGCGGGGGCGTGGCGGTAGGTGACGGCGGGCGCCACGCCCATGTGCCGCGTGACCTCGGCGAGCAGCTGATGGTTGAAGCGCAGCAGCGTCTCGACGTGCTGGTGGCGGCGGTAGTCGGCGATGGAGGCGGCGCTCGCGCCGGGCGTGGCCAGCTCGTAGAGGATGTGCGTGGGCGTGGCCGGCGGCGGGCACGCTCTCAGACGGCCGTCTTCGGCGATGCGCAGCCAATTGTGGGCGGTCGCTGGGCACGTGGGCGCGCCGACGACGACGAGGGGCGTGCCGTGGGCGTAGACGGCGGTGGGCGGGAGCGGGGTCGTCTGCGGGCAGTGCGGCAGTCAGCCACGAGGTGGCGCTAGGCGCGCGGCGCACTCACCGCCAGGCAGGCGGCGTCGAAGAGGCGTGGCGGGGGCGTCGCCGATGGGAGGGGCGACTGCTTGAGCAGGCGGTGCACGGCGCGTGCGCTCGTGATGTCGCAGGGGTGCGCGTGCGCCGCGGCGGCGAGCAGGACGAGCAGCAGGACGTGCAGCCACATCGTGACTGGCGAGTGGTGCCGGCCGCTGCCGCCAGATGGCGCTGTCCCACGTGCATGATTGATAAGCCAGCGGCGGCGCGTTTGAATAATTTCGCGCGTAATGAGCGGCTGCGAGCGGCATTGATTAGCTGATTGCTGTAATTAGGCGGTTCGATTGGCTCATCAAGGTCACGTGACGGCAGATCAGGCGCACCTTTGTCCTTGTTGGGACTAGGCTGGGCGATTGAATCGATTGCCGATGATGGGCAGTGGAGTGAAAGTGATCGATGGGCGAATCACCTTGATCCTGCTGCTCGGCGTCGCGGTGTTGCGCAATGGCGAAGACAGATGCGCCACCTAGCGGCAGCAGTGGCGCGCGACGAAAGCAAGAGCGGATGGATGGATGGGGAGGCGGCATGAGGCGCGGCAAGGAAGTGATAGTTGTCTGGACGAGTTGCGCGGTAACGGTACCGCGGCCGACGCGCCGCCGCAGAAGGGGAAGACAACGGCAAGAGGGTCATTCAGGTCGGCAACACCTGCCAATGGCCGAGACAATGCCCACCAAGCTTGACGGCGGCTAATTTAGAATGCCCGAGACGCCAATTGACCAATAAGGGGTGTATTGCATTACTCCTAAACTGAAAGGTTATTAGGCCGGATTGGAAGTGTGGGTGATGAAGAGGATGTCCACCTTCCTAAATCAACCCATTGGCCTTGAAAATCCGCATTAATTTAGGTAAAAGACAACTTTAAAGTTGGAGACTGCAATGCTAGATTAAAGTTTATGTAGATTTTCTCGAGGACCGAAGAGTGATTTGAAGAAATTTGATTTGTAGACTACGAAGGATACCTCCACCTTCCTAAATTTGCATATTGGCCTTGAAAATATCCATAAATTTCAGCGGAAAATTACTTAGAATTTCAATGTTCGTTGTTAGGTTATAGTTTTTGTTTTATTTCTCCTAAACTGATGGCTG
>JAOEHK010004623.1:0-14172 GCA_025447835.1 Labidoglobus nevermanni
GCGTTAAGCGGGGAATTCCTACAAAAAACGGGATTGATCCGCCAAAACCGGGACATTTCTAAAAAAGAGGAAGTTCTTTAAATAGCGATACTGTCCCGCCGAAATCGGGACATTTCTAAATACCGGGTCAATGCTCCTAAAAGTGGGACTATATATATATGTTTGAAATCGGGAGTTTTATTGTGGGACTACCCCGGGCCACGCCGGGGCGATTTCCTCTTGTTGTTTATAATCTCCAACGTTTTGGTCTTCATTCCTATCTTTTAATGGGCTGGGCTGTAGGGCTTTAGTATGACCCATGTTCAGAAGCCAAGAGGAGTCCTTTGGTGGCACCCAGAGGCTGTCATCAATTTCCTCTTCCATATCCTTTGCCGTGTGTAGAAAGGTGCATAGTATATGGAGTGCATCTTCCTGCTCGAGACTACAACCTCTACAAGTAGAGGCCTGTTACCTTTCTTAGTTCTACCTTTGATAGATGCATAAGGTCATTAGCTCTATGCGACGATGGTTTCACTAGAAGTAGCACAAGTGGGGAAGGGTCGAGGATGGGGATACTGGCTGCTGTTTGGACAAGGTGGGCGGCCTACACATTCCCTCAATTCCATGGTGACCCGGTGTCCACATAATGTGATTGTAACTTGCCTAATAATTTCTGCTATTCTGATGATTTAGCAGGATTGACCTAATCTACTACTCGTAGTTAATTGGCAGATAAACATTCGAAGGGAATGATATGTAGAAGGTATCGTAAAGTGTAACGTAAAGTAAGGATACCAGCTCGAGAATGCACCAGATTGCAGTAGATAATGGCTGCATTTACACACGGTCCGGGTGCACTAAACTTGCTACTTTGACGAGGATGGACATAAAGTACACAATGCTAGAACTAAGGATGGGCATGGCTGCGGAGTTGATAGCCCAAGGAAAGAAAGTCAGGGGGGCGCACGCGTCCAACTGTACACAGAATGTGGATGAGCTTTCCTTAAATATGCAAACTTGGAGGGCTTTCTAATTCCGTGCATCTTTGATCCTCTTTGTTTCTTCTTCTGCCTCTCGCTAGCTCGTCCGAGGGCGCCAGTGGAATAAGATTGCAGAGGAAACGGAAGGAGCATCGCAAAAGTTTCCGTATTCCACGGTCATCACCCCCCGAGCATTGTGAAAGACAATAAAGTTGCGCAACAAATTTCCTAAAGTGTGACACATTGACAAGTCGCAGCGAAAATAAAGATAAAGCGGGCGCGTACCATGAATCAGAAGGCAATGAAGTTAACGTCGCGTCGACGATGGCTACGGCGGGGTAAATGGGGGAGAAACGATTTGATATGCTTGCGCGAATTCGTCTTCATCTTTGCTGCACGTAATCGATCTGCACTCGAGCGTCCCGGCAGTTGCTCGCTTGGAGGAAAGTTGTAAACAAATTTCGCTCGCATCAACTTTTCACTTTGCGTGTCGCTGGCGGCCAATTTTACCATGATTGAATGATTCCTGTCAGCTTTCACCTGAATGCCGCGAGCGGAAAGGACGTAGGACGATTGTTAGCGATGGTGATTGAGTCGACGAATATACCATAATTGAGGCGACTGGACATGCAACTGGATCCCTCTTCAGCGGACGATGACATGTGTCAGGCATGTTGAGTGCAAAGTTGATACCCGTATCAATAGCATCGCGTTGAAATGGGTGAAACTGGCGAAACGTATAATTTGCACATTTGCAACTAATTCACCACATATCAATCCGACGCTATATGGCCTAACGCAAATCCATTTTAATTTGCACAATGCGATGACAACCTCAATTGCCATAAATATTAATATAAGCCGAATAAATTCGCACGTATTTAATAATACCTCGTTTTGTTGAAAATCAAATAATCGTCACATTCGCAATATCCGAACGAAATAATGTTGTACAAGTATTCATCAAATTCAATTGGAAATCATATACACAGGTTCATATTATCATACAACAAAAATATTAGCTTGAAATTGTTTTTGAAATATTGATGCGAAATTTTCATCAACAAACTCTGTCGCAAGAAAACAAATACTTCGCTTGGCACGTATTCTATCTAAATTATTAAAACATATTTGACAAACTTTCATAAAACGGTTTAATCTCTGTTAATCAGTGCATGCCTTAAATCTTAATGCCTAAAAATCATAATCAAGCGGTTAGACCTATAGACTTATAAGCTTCACAAAAACCCGCTCTAATAGCTGCCTCAATAGCCTAGTGGTCATGATACACATGTTAGACACCGCTGCCTTGAGTTCAATCCCCATAAAAAGGTGAAAATTAATGCTGAGACAGCCGAAAACTAAGCATAATAGGATGTTTGGATCACAATTGCGGTTACAGATTAAACAAATCCAGATAATGTGTCAATTTCTCCCAGTTTGATTAGTCAACTTACGATTTGTAAGTCTACACAGTTTCCGAAAATAACATTTGAAATTGCTGCTTGCATCACCGGTTAATGTTTGTAAATCAATTCAATTATCACTAAGTGAATTTCCATGTTTTCTGCTGCTAACTCACTGTATCTAGTGGCACTTATTGTAAATCTGGACGTTAATTAGTTCGACAATCCTCAGCTTGCAACATTGAATTTGATCTCATAAAATTGTATGGAAATAAATCGCAAATTTTGCACTACTTCCCCTTTCATTCGTCGCAAAGAGTCCTAGCGACCTTTGAGCTCGAATGTTTATGAACGCAATTGTGGAAGTTGAAATCGCTTAATGTGACCGCCACCGGAACAAGATAAAACTCGTCCGCGTTTTGTTTGTCGCGAATTAAATGGCAAGCTTTGAACAGGACCTCGTTGGAGTCCACATATGAAGTGTCAAATCGCTGGATAATTAGGTGCACAACGTCAAACACTAGAAGCGAGGAGAGCGGCGAATCATAGCCTTAATTAGAAATCAATAATGGAAGAATTACTTCATCTCCGTTACTGTAAATCCCATCATAATTTGAGGATCAAGTTCCGGTCTTAACTGTGTAATTGAAGTGTCATTGTATTATTCCCATTGGACATGGGCGCTAATTGCCCATACTCATCGGAGTCAATTGCATTGGACATCGGAATCATGTTTGGCAGTTTTCAGCAAAGCGCAGCCACAGTACAAGGGTGAACTAATTGAAAATCAATTCGAGCAAATGATTCCGAATGAATGGGATGTCGATGATTGAGCGATTAATAATGAACAGCGTGACGTAATTGCCGGAAGTGGCTGACGCCGGATGCAAGATCAAAGGCGGAACTCACTTTTCGGCGATTGCAAAACGCAACATTAATTGCCGCACGACGCTCGGCGTCTTGTAATCGTTCGCGTCGCGCGCACAAAATTCGCTAATTCCGCCACCTTCCACCCCCTGCCGCCACCTGCCACCCGTCAACGCTGCCGTTAATAAACTGTTGCGCCTCGCGTTCTCTTCTTTGCCAACTTGTACAAAAGCCACCACCGAACTCGCAATCGCAAGGATTGCTGGCTGACTGCCTTCTTCCTCTTCTTTGTCCTACTTATTTATAATAAACTTGCGCGTGAATATCACTGGACAAAGCGACTTGGGATGTCGTACTGGATGCTGAAAGGCGCATCTTAAAACGCAAGTTAATCGCGTTTATTATTCACTTTTATCTAATGGGAGACAGATGCGAGTCTACGCAAACTTATATTACTGCTTTGCGCCCTTAAGTTATTCGCCGCCATTTTGCCGGCCATTGTCGATAATGTACGCCCAGCAATTTTGCACCCCCTGTTCCCGCCGCCGTGCAGCGTTCATAAATATATTACCGAATAGTGGAATATAAATTACAATTTCGATTTTTCGCCGCTGGGGTCGTTGCGATCGCGCCGTTTTCGTGCACGATTTGCGCGCGCCCGATTTATCCCGGAACTTTTCATTTCGACCACAGCGACGCCGTATAAATCATGATTAACCTATCACGCTTCCATATACACACTCAGTCGGCGCTCTCTCGGGCGCACTCGTATACACAACCACCATGGCCGCCATCTACGTGAGGGGGTTGAAACGTCTTCACGAGTTTTTCCGAATGCTGTTTAAATGCGCTCGTTAATCATCGAACATCCAGCATCTATGTGAGTTTTAAGTCTTCACGTCTTTGGCAATCAGAGCTTGCGTTCAGATGGAGACGACAGAAATCACGTGATAGGTTTTTGCGAGCACATCAAGTCAGCACTATCCGACAGACTATTCAACAGACATTTGTACCTGTTATATCCGTATCCTGGAAGATTACGATGATATGGCTGCTATCCCAAGAACTCTTTGTATTTTTTTACCTTGATATTAGTTCACTTGGACGCGTTGGCGGAGAAGTCTGTCAAGGGACTTGGCTATGCGGTGTTATCGTGGTGGAAATGCACATTTGCGTAATGGTATATTCGACTGCTCCCAACACACTTTCCACCCCACAAGTGCGCATTTGGATTAAATTAGTTTCACTGTAATGTTCGATGAACTTCGCCTAGAATTAAAGACGTTCCAGATACGTTGGCCGAAATTTCGAATCGCAACGTGTGGAAGTTCAGAAAGTAGGGGGGCAGGAAGAGAATGAGAAAATCGTGCGTAGGGTAGAATTTGAGAAATGCAATCGCTGAAATCGTTGAAAATCGTAAATCCCTAAAGTTTGCCAACGTGCCGAGCCACTCACGCAAGCATTCCGATTATCCGGTGGCGACGACGGTGGCAGGCAACCCTTCCCACAATCATCCCGCAGGGTTGCATGCAGAGCGCATCCTTACACTCAGCGCGCACACGTCGAGATGGATTAGTTTCGCGTATCCAAGTGTTTTACAACTGTTTACGACACAATTGGGGCGATTTGTTTCCAGGGGCGGCGGGCGTCACGACGCTCTCGACGCCGCGATGCGGGCAATGCACGCTAGTGCCTCGAGTGCATCCGGAAAATGCTATGCAATAGCAAAGTGTGAAGAACGGTGCGTTAGCAGTTCGCAAACATATTTATCAGCCTCCATCTAGAGCTCAGTGATTCCTAAAGAGGGCACTACTCCCAGGCAATGGATGAGACTGAATTTAAAAACTAGCAGTCGTCTGGGGACGCTAAGAAATCTTATTTTCTGGAAAAGGGACAGTAGGCCAAATGAGTTTGAGAAACGCTGGTATTCATGGAATTAAATGTTCCTTCAGGTTTATTAATCTTTGCCTTAGAAGTAAACTTGTAACATTCATAATCTAATCGGAAAATTTGATCTTATTTCGTAAAAAAGTCAAAATCCCAAATATCTAGGAATAACTCTAAATTGGTATGGAGAGGCATAAAATTATCGCCTCTTGGGATAGCCTGTGCTTTCCATTGAGAGAACAACTGCATCAGACAAGCTCGGGGAAATATATAGTCCGATGGTGGGCGACCCTCGGGTATTCCCCTGGTATTCCTTGGTTTTGGGCATGGTTTAATTTTGAACAATATTGAATATATTAAAAGGGAATGGAACCCATGTTACATACATCAAGGGACTAAAAAGCAAGTTGGCTTATAATTTCGTATTCAATGTGACATTTCAATCGTAACGTGAATAGCCGGAAGGAATAAACGAGAATGATTGAAATCGGTGAGCAGGCAATCGTTCCACGACAGCAACAAACCGAATCCAGACGAGTGCCGCAACTGAAATGCGAAACGACAGACAGCAGGTCACAGGGTTGAGTGAGTCTTATGTCATGAGCAAAGGTCCGTGCATTCGTTCGCCGGAATTCCATAATCAGGAATGCAGGAGGAGGCACTGTGCGTGCCCGCCATACAAATCGCCCGAGATGACGAGAAGCGTGCCGAATCTACGACGACAAGGGTGCTGTCGACTTCCACATGGATGCCGCTGTTCGCAATTTCTTTGCCACGATTTGGCAATGCTATAAACATTCAAACGGCTGACGATGCCCTAAGGGGCAGAGGAGGCGCCGAAAGTCATCCAAGGGGAAATACGCAAACGGGCGCAAACTGTTGACATGTTTAAGATTTCCTTTCACGATACACGCTATCAAATGTTACTTTGTTAAACGAATCGCTGCTCTTGTAAATAAATACGAGCGCACAGCTGTCTCAAGCCACGCGGGGCGCCTACCTTGGCGGGAAAAGGCTGCAGAGACGCAAAAAGGGCACGAGCAGCATGAATGTCGAGCATTTCGCTCAATGCATGGATAAACTCGAAGCGCGCTTTGTAGCAGCATCATGAAAGGATACCGGAAATGCTCAAACTGAACATTAAATACTGAACCAATGCCTGCCAGCAATCGACAAATCAAGCACAAATATACCTTTTAGAAGTGCAAGAGGTTCAATGCTCAATATATAGTTTGCAACTAATCATTTCAACTGCACACAAATACGAAGAAAATTGGCCCATTATAGAATATGTGGAAAGATTATTCCAATCCTTAAAACCTTGAGCCAGTCATCTTTTAGACCAGTCATTCCCAAAGTGGTCGATATCGACCCCTGGGGGTCGATTTTGACTTGCAGGGGGTCGACGACAACGAAACAAGAAATTGGGGGTCGACGAGAAGTCAATAGGGGTCGACGGGGGTAAGAGTAAAGCTAATAACAGTTCATGTGTGGATTGTGCCAAATCCCGTACTCTTAGACACTGCTGGTGGACAAGCACGGGGAATACCCTGGCTCCCCGTCACTCGAAAATGGGTATTCCCCGTGCTTGTCCACCAGCACTGTTTACGAGTACGAAAAAATCGTTAAAATTCGACCTTAAGGGGTCTATGAATTCTGACAATATCGGTAAGGGGTCGACGGGGCAAATAAGTTTGGGAAACCTTTCTGTGTTTAGATATTAGGTTAATTCTTTCTTTCATAGGACCTAACTTAAAATATTCAAATTACATTTTACAACTTATTTGCATCTTTAAATGGTTTCTTGATGACTATATAACGAAATATTATTTAGTAGTATATATATATAGGGCCTAAGTGCTGCGTGTGAAAAATTAATCAAAATGGAAGAATATCTGTAGATTTAACCTGAATTATTTTAATGTTTACATGAATGGGAACATTTTGAAAATGCGATATATATATTCGTTATCCCTTAGACCCTTGTTGGGTGTTGCGTTTAAAAATACGAAAAAAAAGACAGTGCTGGACTTAATTAAGCCCACCACCTGCTTTCACAATTCCTACGCTCTGCCTCCCTGATATTCGCGAATATTAACAAATTTGCATTTAGAAGGAATTACAATAGGTTCCCAAGAAAGCACACGAGGATAAAATATAATTGAATCGTGTTGTTGGCGTTTCGCCCCGTTTCACCACATGTTGGAATACATTTACTAAAATATCAGCGGACTTCTCGAATTAATAACATCATTCACTGAATATATATACGCGAAAATGGAGTGAAATGCGAGCGTACGCGGACACCCTACATTCCTCCCACGATAAGCGCCCGCCTTTTATTAATTATGACCGACCCGACCTTTGCGATCATATATACATGCAACAAGATCGTTGCGGCTCGAATAACCTCATAGATCACATGCTTAAACGTGCGCACCGTCATTATCTCAATCCATTTGTACGTAGATTGCACTTTAAACGAGCACAAAATGTGAAATAAATACATGCAGCATCCCGTCCTTTAATAATTCACTTCCCCCCCCCCCCCCCCCCCCCCCCCCATATTAACTTGTCTCTAACCGCTCGGTAGTAGAGCAGTAAATAGATAGCGCACGGATGGCCCACGAGTCCTAGTAACTTGGGTTCAATCCCTGGCAGAACGTTATTCCCCATCCCATCCCAATAACCCTAACCTATCTTCCATTCCAAAATTAAGAGGCCGTACAAGGAGGATGAAGAATGGGCCCAAATACTCTCAGAAACCTGCAACCTTTTCACCAGAAAAAATAAATTAAACTATAGCTCCTCATTCCAATTGGAAAACATCATCTTCAACAACATTTTCGGATCTTATTTATTCTTCCTTTTGCAATTCATGTTTACACGCAGTGCACCTTTTGTCTGTCTCATTTCCATTCGCGCAGATAGCATCATTGTGAATTGGGGAAATAAGGATTGCAACTAGTGCAACAATTCGTCGCATGAATATCTCCCCAAGTTGTACGACATGCGCTTGTGAAAGAAACACGCAAGAAAAGCGCTTTCTGAAGAGTCTTGGAACAGCTCTGTGTATCTGTCCTCCCCGTTCCCGCCCTCTCCGCATGGGACAACGCACAATGCAATTTGCAGTGCCTTTCCAAAGCGCCTTCATTGAGTACTCGAGGTGAAACAATCATCAAATAATGCTGCTTCATATAACAATACCAGAACTTGTTTGCTCCCATAATGAGAAAGCACGGAATGCGGATTTTATTTTTATGCATTTTTATCGCTCCCACCACATGCTAGGTTGGAAGGAAACTGTGATTACGATGGCAAATGGCGGCAGACAGCGTGCAATTTTTCCGGCGACCGCGGCGGAAAGGACGAGCAAATTAATTGCTCACGGTCAGTGATCAAAACCAATCGTAATGCATGCATGCGTTTCCGGGTCATCTTTTAACCAGCGGTAGTATATTTGCATGCAGCGCCACAGGACTAGAACAATAGATCGCACAAATAAATAATCTGCTGGACATACTATGCTAATTATCATTCAGGTTTATCGTAGTTAACATGATTATTTAAAAGCGGACAAATTCGAGCCTAGATAATTGTGCAGTGGTCCGATATGGTCTGTAACTAGGAATTGAATTTACGATGAGATATTAAGGGGCCGCACAATATCGCAGAGAAATAGGCGTAAATCAATTGAAATGAAGCGATTTGCTAGCATCCGCTTAAGCTTATTGCATGCCTGTTCTCGAAGCGCGAGTTGCAAATTTGATAATCTGAAAGCAAGTGCCTGAACGTTGTATAATCAAGTAAGTAATCAACACATGCAACCGTCCGTGGAACAATGCAATTGCTTGCTAATTGAATACCTCACGAAAATCTCGTGCATGAATGAATCACTTTGGATGATTGTAATTCCACGGAATTACAATGGAAACTGATACTCCTACCGCAAAGATTATGAGTTATCGATTATAATTGCTTATAGAGTACAGATAATCTATTTCCATAGCAACCGGTATATGGGATCACTCAGTAGAGTGCGCGCGAAAAGGGGGTTTTTAGGTTAGCTTGGTATAAGAAAAGTTAAGTTGAACCACACAGTAACGTAACTATTTGCACCTTTGTATGGAAACAGCTTTCCGAGCTATTCCCACGATTAAAATTAGATCAATTGATAATCATTTGACATTTCTAATTTATTCCTTAGATATAAACTACGTGTGCCATATTTAATACTAATGCACTCTTTCTGTGAAATATGACACGTGACTTGCGGGGCACCATCAAAGAGGTACCTCAGATCGTCGTATATTTAATTTACAATCCTCAGAAACTATTACATTTCAAACTACATATTACACTATTCCAATGGGTTAAGGTACAACGAGTGAATTCCACCGTGTTCGGAGGAATCCGAACGACAAGGGTAGCACGGGGAGTGGGGCCCCACCTTCACAGGTGCCCACTCGAGAGGTGTTGGACTCGTGCCGGCAGTGGTTGCTAGAGCCACAGTAGGCCAGAGCTGTATAGTCTGGTATGGGGGTCTCGGCCCCTGCGTGTGATGCCGGCGTATCCGGTCATTGGTCGCCCATCCGGGTCGTGTTGATAGGCCGCGAGGCAGGAGCGACACGTAAAACAAACCACGGATTCAAGGTACAAAGGGTGAGGCTGCTTGTCCATCTCTGTCAGACACGTCCCTGAAAACCAACCGTTGCAAGCAAACCGCCACTCTCCATATAATCAGGTGGAAGGAAGGCTTCTATGTGATTCCATTGCTACACTCTGCCGAGAGCTAGCCCACAACCTGGTATGCCTAAGCCGCCAACAATACAGAGCCATTACAAAGCTATTTAGAGGTCACTTCTGCCTGAACAAACACATGCACAAGATCGGCATTTTTTTGTGAGCTGGGCTGAAGGGAGTGGTACCCCCAAGCACTGCGGCCTGAAAGGCCTATTGTACTGTGACCCATATTCAAAAGCAAGATCGGCATTGTGTCTGCTGCTTTATACCAAGGGTGTTTCAGTCCGGCTATGACCAGTGCCAGAATGAAGATTTTAGATGCCGAGACATTGAATTCAAGGCAACTGTTGTCCTATCCGCCGAGCAAGATTATGGAACTTGCCTGCCACTACATCTGGCTGGAGGTTTAGCACTCGTATAAAGTAGGAGGCGCAATTGGCCCAAGTAGGCTAAGGGCAGCATGTGGCTACACACGCCCTCCAAAAATCTATTACATTGTCAATTACAGTGAATTCGAGCAGGTCAATTGATGCATTTTATGGTTTAGAGAGGATGTGATTTTGATACAGTTTTTGCTTCTCAAAACGGTATTACCATGTTGGAGAGCTCCCTTATATATCTTCTCTTGCCTAGTGAAATAGAAAGATCACCCAAACTTTACAACCCAAGGGTTTATAGGTAAGGAACTTCCCCATTGGGAACGGCACGTACGCATATTAGGGTGGCCGCGTGTAGGATACACAGGGTCGCATGTTTTTGGCCTTTTAATCTATAGACATTTATGACAAGTATCGTAATGTCTCTAGAGTCTCTAGATCTCGCAATTTAATCGAGTGAATCAAACAATTGTTATAGTTTTACACCTAAACACAAAACTAAACTCAACTATTACCTATTACCAATATACCTAACCATAAATTTATATATAGTACTGGTAGCACTCAACTTCACCTACCAGCTATACAAGGACCATAGACGAGGACTAAAGCGTAACCACTCCAGGGAACTGCGAGCACTGGCTCAACAATACGAAAGGCCCAATGGTGGGAGAGGATGTCCACCCTCTATTTAGGTTAAGATTCTGTATCATAATACTTGCGAGAGTCCACTGAGATGAACTGATTCAAGTAATTCAATAAAAATCATGAAACAAAAAAAATTACTGTTGCATAAAGCATATTTACTATTGAATCCGAAAACGAAAGCAAATGCCTGTAGATGGCACCAAGCCATTGAGAATCTGGAATCTATATAACTAACCCACTTCGGGACACTGGGGGCTCAACAAGTACCTAGCTATGATGGGTCTTCGCGAAGACTCACTATGCAGGCATTGCTTAGAAGAGGATGAAACGCCTCAGCATATTGTGGGCGAGTGCATCGCACTAAGGGTGCAAGGGTGCATGCTGAGATGACTAATTTGTCCTGGGAGGAGCTCATGCACTTGTTTGAGGACATGAGGCGACTAGGGCAGTGGTGGCGAACCTTTTTTCTTGGACGTGCCACAATAGTCCAAATACCACTTGTCTGTTGGCGTTGTTGACGTGCCAATATTAGAAAATTTTCAAAAACAAATATATTTACAAATAATGGTTAATGTACTTATAGGCAAATTCTAAGAATCGTTTATATTTTTTGTTCAATATTTCTGCGAAATCCATTTTTATTATAATACCTTCACGTGCCAGCAAAATTTTCGTACGTGCCACCCCTGGCACGCGTGCCATAGGTTCGCCACCACTGGACTAGGGGAATAAAGGTGGGATAGCACAAAAGGACCGGAAGGACCGAGGTGCGGGGAACCGGAAGGTAGACCGATCCCGGCGTCACAAAAAACCCACCTAAGGAAGAAACTACCCTCTGCCTGAGTGTCTAAAATTCATAGAGAATGATTGCCGCACGAAGAAGTCGAGCTCACTCACTTGCAAGCCGATTGCGGCTGACGGTTGGATGCGCATGATGAATTCCGCATTCGTATAAAGTTCGCTCGCGCAACTTAAAGATATGTAGCTGAAGTTTGCGAAGCTTGTGAAGCCAGCAGCCGCAATACACATCCATTCGCATACGCAACTACCCAGCGTTTATCGCAAATTGGCCGCGACGTAATTGTAAGCCTCAAGGATGCGTGGCGATGTCGTCGTCTGGCGTCAGCATGTGAAATATAAAACCTATTAGCGCGCATCAACCCCGCCGTCAGAGGATGACGTCGTCACGTAATTAATTAACGTCTGCCTGATGTGTCGTTCTTAGCATTTCGCCGGCACTCTTTGTAGCCATGCTCGTCGCCCATGCGGAATAGAATCACTTAACGATCCCGACGCCATTGCGATTTCCTATCGTCGCCAGCATGGCGCCGGGCATCTGATGCTCACCCCCAGTCGCACAAGCAAGTGTGCCGCAATCATACTGTTTAATGCCTCAATTCGACGTGGAATAAATAAAGCGCTATCTGCTTCCCGCTTCCACTAAGTGAACGTGTAATTATTGCAATCAAACGACGACGTCTTCTTCTTGCCGACGAAGTGGAAAATTATGCACCAACCTGAGACCAGAGACCCGACCTGAGACTCTTCATATCTATGCAAATTCTCAAATACTACCAGAGTTTCTGCATTTTCTAGATTTCCTCTAATGATTATTAGTGGTAACCGCTATTACATTGGAACATTGACGTGCTATGCCAAACTATTCCAAAGTCAAAATTACTTTCAACCTTCCTGGCTCGTGGGCTTTCAGAAAACGACAACTACTTTTATCTTGTACATGCATTTCCGAGGTTTTCTGCACCAAGGTGCATCCAGCGATGCGCAAACGTATAATTTATAATTGCTACTTGCAAACTTTGAGTTGCAAGGATACCGCGAAGACAACACGGTCAAATGCAGAATAAGTGAGAATTATATGTTTGAATTGCATGTTTCCTGGAAGTTTACTGCGATACTAGCGTGCAAACGACATTCTAGGCAATTATTAATGTGTACAAAATGATACAACTGATGAGTTTCCATTTAGTGCTGTCATTTGCTGCCACTGAGGATATAATTTATGATTTTGTGTAAATACGTTTCTTCGCGTGATTAACCTACGATTAATATCACCTTAGTTGAAGTAATGCAGAATTTCAGAAAATGGGATATAGACCAAAGGTTGTCAAAGCCACGATTATGCTGCTAGGGTGATTTGTTTTCATTCTGCATTCAGGTTTGGCCAATTTGGTAACGGGGACCTCAGGTATTCTACATATTTGCCTAGAGTGCCTTGCCCCAGGGGAAGCAACCCAATTCAGAGGAGATTTACATCATACCTTTATTTCAGAAAATCTTGGAGTCCGCTAGTTGGCCGTTTTTGATGCAAACCTTATATACTTTCAGAGAAAATAACCTATGTCTTTCGGCAGATAATGGGAATTCCCTTTGCTTGTACTCTGTGGTGGCTTGCTTCATCGGGACCGGCCAGGGTTTCATAGCCTCGTATGAAAGTTTTGGCATGTGGAACAGCTACCGCTGCATGGTACCTAGTGGCTATAAAAAGGCCGTCAGTGGGACGGATCAGTTAGATTAGGTTAGGTTAGTCGGCTTGCCCCCTTCTGGAGGACCGCGTTGCCAGGCCCTGCAAACTGGTACTGCACCCCCCCAACCCCCAACATCCCTACAATCGCATCTAGCGCATTAGCCCAAGTGGCCTCGTTTAGCAAGCCCCCTGTTCTCTCCCCAACAGAATATATAACCTCAGAGTTGAATGCTGGAGTTTGTTTTTTTGTCGGAAGGGCCCTCGGGCGAGTCCGACATAACCCTGCTACGAGGGTACCCGTAAATAAGGTTTTCCAAGCTATCAAAATAAATAAAATAATAATAAAACGAATCAATTAGTCGACTATCAGTCGATCAGCAAGCTACATCCTGGACCTCAAGGTTTTGCGTGCTGCGGTCACCTAGTCTTGTTGATTTGTATTTAGGTCCTGGGGGGGGGGGGGGGGGGGGGGGGGGGGGGGGGGGTAATTGTACCGTGACAGTTTTTAAGAACTATGCTTTCCCTCTATTGCACCAAGGATCTGTAGGCTGCCGCATTTTTTAAATATTTTTTAAGTTTTAAAATGACAAATTTACAATAGAATATTTATTGTATAAAGTATTGTAGTAAATACTGTAATTATCATATCGAAAATCACTTCCAGTTTGACCTGGAAGAAAGCAACCGTGGTTGCACTCTCAACGCTAGAGTGTTATCCTAACACAGGGCTCCCCAACCTTTTAGCGAGAAAGAGCCAATTGGCCATTAAATGAGCCAGCCAGGAGCTGAAAAGAGCCACA
>JAOEHK010004634.1:0-14171 GCA_025447835.1 Labidoglobus nevermanni
CAAACCTACTAAACCACAAAGGAAAAGCAAATAAAAGTGTTTGCCCGTAACCTGTCACCAATGCCATAGATCCCATTAGTCACCGTAACTAATATCTTTATTTAATCGGATAGCCCACGAGTCTAGTGACTCGGGTTCAATCCCAGGCACAGCGTTACCGTTGACTATCGAGTGGCCAATTGAGAGAGGGTAGTACTTCATCTATAACGGCAGATGTAGTTGGAATACTTTCCTTTACCCTCTCCTCTGCCCTTCCAAAAACTAAGAGGCCGTACAAGGAGGATGTACTATGCGCCCAAATTGTATGGCTGCCTCCAATAAACCAATAAATATACTTGTTTTGTACAATATTTTGCTGGTAATGAAAGGCTAATAGAAATTATGCAATTATTCATTCCAACCGGATGCATAAATTAATATCAGGTAACAAAGCATGTGTGGGCATTCTGGCCTCTTAAATTTCACCAATTTCACCACCTTGGAAACCAACACCACAACAGATTCGGTATAAATAATCGGGAAGGAAACGTGCCAAAATCGCAAACAAAACAAGAATCTGATAAACTTGACTGTCTATATACTTATACATCTGAACATGCAACAACAGCAGTCGAAACTTTTTAGGCGTATAAAAGTTTCACCTTGATGATTAACACTGTTTACATCATCTCATTGAGTAACGACTCCTTCGCAGGTCATCATACCTCAAATGTGGGCCCACATGCAAACTCAGTTGTTTCGAGAATGCTAGAAACTCGAGAACGAGCATATGTGCAAGGATAAACGAATCCCTAGCATTTCCTTCATCAGCCAGTACAAACAATTTAATCCATTGCACCGAACAATGAAACTTTTGCTCTTAAAGGTCTACGCACCATAGCTGGAGAAGTGTATGTCCACAAACGAACTTATTCGGGTCGGTATCGTGACCAGCTACCTTTTCATACTCATTTACTGATTGGCGGCTTGAAAATTAATGAAAATAGAAAGTATCCTCATCGCTATAATGCATTTCGTTAGTTGAACTGGGAGACGAGCAGTAAATGTGATTGCGTGATCTCGTAGAAAAGTCGTAAAGCAAGGAATGACGTTTTGCTTGCCGAGCTATATGCATTTACATTTGATTTCCTCATTTTCTTCGTTCGTGGAAGTATCCCATGTAAGGGAATGGGAATTCGTTACATTTTTCTTCGTTAGCCGCTGCCTCCCATCATTTAGTTGATAATATTTATTGCTTGTGCCAATAAAATGCAGCGCCAGCTGTGATGTAAGCCTGCCATGTCTGCCATTCCAAATATGACATCGGCGATTGATAAAAAAGCCGTAAAACGCTTTTATTGTTGAGATGCACTCTCGATGGCTTCTTAGCTGAAAATGCTGGTTTATTGAAACGCCTTTCAACACCATTGATTTGGAATGTGCTCAAAGATGCAATGCAATGACATTCTTCACCTGCTCACCCAATCCTATACTTCCTTCTAAAACAGCGATCCCAAAGTGGTTGATATCGACCCCTAAGGTACTATTTTGACTTGAATGGTGTCTACGACACCGAAACAAGAAATGGGGGGTTTACGAGATGGGAATAGGGGTCTATCTAAGTGTAAAACTAATGGATAGATAGTGCTAGCGGACAATAAATGGGAATATCTTGGGCCCACTCACAAAATATGGGTATTCCCCGTGCTGATCCGTTACATGGGCGTAGTAATAGTAGTAATAGCAGTAATGCCACAGATAACCACAAAGGCCAAAACCTCGGGTATTCCCCGTGCTTGTCCGCTGTATTGGTAAGGCGTCTACGGGGCAAAAAGGTTGGGAAACACTGTTCTAAACTCAGTAACCGTACAAGAGGATGTAAACTGCATGTCTCTGCACACCCCCTCAAAGAAAACAACGACAATAACAACCTTAGGGCTTTGACTTTGGGAAATTAATGATAAGTTATTACCTTGTAGCTACTACAAAGCATTCGGTTGTCTATATAATAGTTTTCGCTTATATGTAATGAGGTTTCTTGTGATAACTGATTTTGATGTGGCGTTCTCTTTAATACGAAAGCTAAAGGACAATATACTAACTTCGTTTTCCTTCTATACGGTTCAGTGACCAATTAATTTTATGCGAAACTAGGTTGCTCTAATTTTAATAATGTTAATTTCCGCATTGTGTTGGATTACACTGAATCGATAGGAATTTGATTAAAATGCGTCAGCTACCACTTTATGAATGGATGCATGAGAAGAAATCGCCTTTCTTCCCAGTGACGCTCAATAGTGTTCTCTGCACTTTGCAGCTGAAATCAGATTGAAGGAAACGATGTAATTAATAAAGAGATTTGCGAACGGTTGCTACTGGTAGTCGCTGAATGTATTCGAATTCCGTAGTTTATAGATATAATCGCCAATTGGCATCTAATCGCGTGTACGCTCAAGTTGCGACTCACTGACTTGAGCGTCTGTGCAGACATCAATTAAATCCCAGCAGACCTTGTTATTATGCAATTTAATGTGCTAGTAAACTTCCTCGGCATTAGCCAATGCGTTTGCAGCTCACGAAGCCAATAAGTTACATTGCATTGCATTGCTACAATAAAAATCTCTTTAGCTTAGGCGCAAATACTTTATCTTATCGTTTTATGTCATGTATCAAATGCCTAAGATGATCGAAGTTGAATTATGCAAATAATCTATTCACACATTGCCATTCATCTGATGGCAACCAGGTCTAATGGCCTTAGAGAGATGGTTTCCAAACTCTAGGCAACCATGTCTAGCCTTATAGAAAAATATTCATTCGGCGACTACCCCAATTATGGCAATAAAATAATATGGGGAATACTCCTCTTCGGACATTCCTCGTGTTTGCCATATTATTTATATGTATTTATTCTTTGCTGCCTCCCCTTGCAGTTAACGGCGCCATCCAGTTTGGAAACCTCTGGCCTTAGAGCATTTGTGGAAGAACACTTCAACCACGTTTTTATCATTCCTTACTCTTTTTAGTGCCCCCTCGCTTCCCATTTCATGTTTGACGTCTTTCTGTGATGGTGTACATATCTCTAGAGGACCTAGGACAAGGCTCCCAAACCTTTTAGCGAGGAAGAGCCAATTGGTCATTAAAATAGCCAGCCAGGAGCTGAAAAGAGCCACATTAAATGTACAAAAGAGCCTCCACTATCAAACTATCTGCGGTTTATGACAGTCGCTTAGATCTTCATGAAATTTTCGGGTCGGTTGGGGGTGAAATAAAGGCACCCGTACGTTTAAAAGCGCTAGGTCCTAAGATTTTAAATTACAATGTTTGATTGCCGGGGATTGAACCCAACACTTTCTGTATTGCATCTCAATACTCTCTTAAGCCACTTTGCAAATGAGTCGTGATTCCGCGGGCCGCCCACGCAATTAAACAATACAACGGGAGGAATAAAAGGGTATACTAGTATTCCGCAATCTTATCTGCTAGCGGACAATGAAGAAATGCCAGGAAGACTACAGGTATTCCCCGTGCTTATCCGTTGCGCTTACTAATTAGTATGACTGACACTTAACTGCTCCGTAGCCGAGTGGTCAAAGTACAGAATTTCGAAACCGAAAGTGTTGGTTTAATCTTTGGCAGAGCGTTGTACTTTAAAATCCAATGCAGTCTGCATTCTTATATAAATCCACAAAAGCACAAGAAGGCAAACGAGCTACCAGTAGATAGAGAACAGAATGGCGTCTGAAAAGACGAGTTGCAAGACGCTCTTCCACGAAACCCCACATTGCGAAGAGCGGAAGGGCGGGTAATGAATATATGAGTGAATCTTTGGTGTTCAAATGGAAATAAACGTGTGTAGTAAGTACCAAGCAACGCTGGGTACTCTGCTAGTAAGCGCAATTAACTTGTTCTTGGGATGCTTTTTAATATGCAGATTAAATACATTTGGATTTCCACCGATGGAATATGCGTGGGATAAACGTCTCATTTACGCGCAGTTTGTGCAATCTGCAATCGCAGCTAACTGTACAAGCAGTTCCAAAGAATGCAGTGTACATCACCGATTTGCATTTCAGCGAATTTAAGGCGCATTCATTGCGCAACTTACGTTCAACATCAATTTGTCTTTTGCGCAATCTTCCCATGTCATCCATTTGTTTGTCATTGAGGAGCTAGCCAGATATTCTTCAGCAAGCCAGCACGAAGCTGTAATTTCCTTATTTGATAATTAATTAGTCTCCTGTCTTATCCTCTGCTTCAATCATATGGTTGAATGGGAATGCTACGGATATTATCTGCACTAATCTGTACTAACAAGTATGGAAATTTGAAGTGTTGAGTGATTTATAATTGGGATTTCTTCGCAATTTACTGAATGCTGCTTGCCGTTTGTTCCGTTGATTCTCACGGATGTGTGTTTTTCAGTTAGTGAATTAACAATGTGGAAGTAACCATATTAATTTTAATTACACTTTCATTCATTTCATTAGTCAGACTTTACTTAAGAAATTATTGCCACCAACTATTTCTTCTTCTCACAAGATGTTCTTTGTAATTTAAAATTGCAAGGAGGATTTTCAGAAGAATTTGTTGACGATAGTCAAAGATTGTTTGTATTACTACTGGGACGAGTTTTGATCTTATAACACGGAATCATTTTTCCTTGGCTAGGGCTTGAACTCAGCACATTGGTGTGGTGACTCACGACGTTAGCACTACACCAAATCTTTCCCGCCGAAAACTACTTTATTTTATATAATAACGGATACTTGGAATTCATGTTCACTAAGATAGATAGATAGATAGATAGATAGATAGATAGAGAGAATACCCATTCTCAATTAATTGATTTAATTCAGTTTTACGAAGAAAATGCGTGTTAAGGTATTACTTGAAATATTTCGTGTAAGGCACAGAACAACTACTTTCAATAAAACGTCATGAATAATAGCGCATCGCGCAAATAAATGTCCGCATGGTTCTGAGCCATTTTCCTTCCAGCAAGACCACATGTGCACCTTCGATTTGCGGCATTGCTAAGATTCAAGAACGCGCACGTTGGTCCCAAAACAGCGCCAATTTGCTCGCGCAGGGGCTCTCCGTTTCCCATCGCATTATCACTGCCAAGGCGAATATTTTATAAACCAGCTGGTTACACAATTCATTTAAAATGCAATAAGAAGGCAATGCGCTTATGCATTACAGCACAAGCATGCATTGCCTCCCAATCTCAATTATCGACGACGTTGGCCATTGCAAAAGCGTCGTTATCATAAAAACGGCTTCAAATTGCCTCATTTCCGCGCTGGCGTATGCTACATGGGCGGCTGCGTTATTGCAGCGCTAATAAAGTATGCCAGCTAATTGATTTTCAGTTACTCAAAAATGCGTTCTGCGCCAAATCCGATTAAATGCACGCACATTCCGCGACCATCGACGACAATTGTCATTGCTCTTTCTTCGTGTGCGCATATAATCGAAATCGTGTACTGGATAATCGTAACTCTTGAAATTCACAACAAATTATTCAAATTTTATACAATTCTCCAGGGAGAATGCAAATTGCCACTATTGCAACATCTCTGTTGCTACAAGCTTTATTTATATTTGCATGGGAAATCGTGCGGCAGTCTTTAGCTTCTAATTAATTCTAATGCCAGTTATTGGTTGCTTATAGCATTGATTTCCATATATTTCACATTATTTGCTAAGACGAATTCATCTGAACAACTGAAGCAAACTATTTTTTCGCTTTTTTTGTTTTTCATTTACAATGTTGGATTCAAATTGCACAAATTAACCTTCCGGCGCATATTAAAAGATTGCAAACTGAATTAAATTTTTATAATTCAATGCAGTCCTTTTCATTTGAAATTTTAATGCCTCTTGCCTTGAAGCATAATTTTAAGATAATTAGGACTAAACTATAGATCAGTGTTTCCCAACCTTATTTAGCCATGCCTCACTAAACGCTTTGAAAAGTCCCCCCCCCCCCTAAAAATTTCATTACTCTAAAGAGAAATCTAAATTGTTCTAAGTTCTAATTTTCATTTTTTAAATTGGAACATGAATTGATAAAGATTGTTTCCAATTATTCCGTGAAGTACATAATTTGCTCCTTTAGACTGCTGAATACTTGAATGCATACTTGTGTCTTGTTTCTGAAGATAATTTCTATCGGACTGCTTATATAGTACTTATTTAAATTCCAGATTATTTTTAAATCTTGCACCAGTAAATTTTTAAGTCGCCCACCTTTAACAATAAAAATGCCCCCAAGTGGGGCATACGCCCCACCTTGGGAAACACTGGTATAGATTAAGGCACTGAATCTAAACCGCTCAGTAGCCGAAGCACAAGGATGACCCACAAGTCTAGTGACTTGGGTTCAACCCCGGGCAGAGCGTTACTGTTGACTATCGAGTGGCCAGTAGAGAAATGACAGTTCGACATCTGAAATCGTAGATGTTGCAGTACACTTCTATATGACTCCCCATCCCATCCCAATAATTTACCCAGTCCTATATACCCTTCCATAAACTAAGAGGCCGTACAAGGAGACTTTACAATGGGCCTAAATAGTGAGGTGTGTCACGCGCCCGCCCTCCAACAAACCAACCAATCAAGGCATAGTAATATTCATTCTTAAATGAGGTTGTCCCGTATGAATTACCTTTTCGTGGACGATTTCTTCAATCACGTCGTTTTCAGAAATCTCCTGCTCTTTTTGG
This sequence comes from Labidoglobus nevermanni, assembly GCA_025447835.1. Classification (NCBI taxonomy): domain Eukaryota; kingdom Metazoa; phylum Arthropoda; class Insecta; order Coleoptera; family Staphylinidae; genus Labidoglobus; species Labidoglobus nevermanni. The sequence continues at coordinate 6,711 of JAOEHK010004634.1, forward strand.
CTACTCTGTAATCTCTGTCGTGGTTTTACAGTATTCGTGAAGTTGAAAATGCCAAGTTTGATTTACAACGACATTCTTATTCTTGCCCGCTAGCTTACCTATCACCAAACTGGCCGTTAACAAGAGGGTTTAAGTAGGTTTAGGTGTCAACAGTGAATCTATGAATGTCAGTGGTATAATTATTTTATTGTAAAGAGTCAGATCATATTGTTTTGTGTTCATCACTTAACAGCACAGTTTGTCAAAACGGGTGGCATTCCAATAACAGAAACAGAATATTCCTGGTGCATCTTCACCACTTACTGCCATTTAAACTGCTGTTACTGTAGAGTGTAATTCTTCCTTCTAAAAGCTGAGAGAATTGCTTTTAACCCACATTGCTGAATTAGCATATTGTTAGACAATTTTTAATGCAATTATTTCCTTAAAATACGATTTTACAAATTGATTTAATTATCATGTACTCAAAGGTAGAATTGGTAACCAATCTGGTCTCCCATGTAGATGAAGTTAAGCTAAACACAAGTTTTATATTCATTTATCTCTGGTGGAAATGTGCATTCTTATATTATGCAGTTGCCTTGCTTAAATAAATGATGAGAAATCAAATATTGTGTGCACGATTGATTGACGGAGGTGTGCAGCTAATAAGCACATGTAGTTACGGTGCGTCCATGCGTAGTGCCCTCGGACGCGTAGGTGAAGAAGAAGTGTGCCCAGAACTGCAGCAGGCAAGTTTTCGCATGAAGCGCTCTGCAGCAAGATCAAGAAAAAGTCTTGCGGCGAATTATGTAATAATAAATACAGTCATGGAATACGTTAACCTGGCACCGCTAAACTAATGAAAGACGCGAGTGGAAAAAAGAGCAGGCAGGTAACACAGCAGACGTGTAAGGACGGCAGAAGAGCAAGTCGCAGCGTGCAAGAGGCCAGAAGAGCCCATCCGCATGCATGCGAGCTGGCAGGTTCTTCAAGCTCACGCACAAACGCCGATTACACAACGCGCAAATGTGCAAAACTCGAATTGCGGTCAAGTGCACCAGAGTGCATAACCATCGAGCAATGGTCTCGGGCTTGCTCTCAGTCTTGGTCAAGAGCACGCCCTTCCTGCCTGCAATTTTCGAGCATGTAATTGCTTTCTTCGCAACAGTTGTTCAAGACGTGAATGAGTTACGCTCTGAGAGCGTGAAGGACAGGTCCAGTGTGCAATCATTTGTCAAGGAAGTCCGTGGTCACGTTCACAGCCAATGGAACCGTGCAAAACTCTGTAAACATTTCAAGAAGTTTGACTGCATTGTAGAACTGCTTTATTGGCAGGCAACAAGAGTTGTAGTTTCAGAATAGGTCTATAGCAGTATATCTCACAATTTCAGTTCCCTTGTTTTCATTGGTCATTGTTTGAGGATAGCCAATTAGATAAAGGGGACCGACCTCGGGTATTCCCCGACCCATGTCTATTTCTGGCCAATGTGAAACGGACGAAACCGCGAAATTCCCCTCATCTTCCGGGCAGATATTGGCAGGACCTTCATTATATCTATGGTTGCTAAGGTAGGGTGTCGCAAATTTGTGTTTTCCTAGATTTCATGTTTTAGGGTACCACAAATCAAAATAGTTTCAGTGACTCGATTAGTCTTTAAAAATATGGGACTTTATTTACCTAATGTCAGTTACCAATCCTCGCACTTGTGGGATAATATGACTACGCGTTTTCTTCTGCTTCAAGCTATAACTGCACATAGGGTCTTCACATATGCCTATTGTGACTAGGTGCCTCTTGACTTATTTGCCGGTATCGGGTACTTTTGTGTCCCATAGTCATCTCATATCCTCAAAGAAGTGCATGAGCTCCTACCAGGCCAGTCTAGCCACCTCGGCGTTGGTCAGTGCCTCCTTCCCCAAGGCTGCCTTCCATTGCACCCTTAGTGCGATGCACTCGCCCACTATATGCTAATGTGTTTCACCGTAGCTAGGTGCCTCTTGACTTGGTACTAACCTTCTGATGAATTCAAAGCCCCAATAAGAATGAGATGAGTTTCGATGGTTTTCTTCCAAGAATGATGTAATCCTGGTGCCAGAAGGAGGAAATAAATAGTTGGTTCCCTCCTTATGTGTAGGGTGAGTTTTGATCTTTCTTCTGCTTAAATTACCCTGGCGTTTTCTTGGCCTAATAGCCATATCTGTCACGCGCCTCTCTGATGCCAGGTCATTGATTTTCGTCCATTTAATATTTGATTTGAAGTGGCTAACGCTTATAGGCGTGCTTCTCCAAATTCTCGAACTGTGTCAAAGTGATTTCATGCTGAAGAAGTATAGGTATTACCTACACAGGCACGCCTGTAGTTGAATGAGCCATAATCGGCCAACAGGATGGTAGACACCAGCTGATGATGCCACATTCGATCCAGCAGTATCTTCGGCAATATCGCGTGTCACGAATCGGTAGCATAGAAAAAGAGAATGCCTTGCCGATCATCGGGCAATATCATCATCTGCCTCACCTCCTCTTCACATGTGCCTCATCTGCTGCTGCTGCGCAAGCTGCACAAGAACGTGGCGGCATGTGAGTGGCCTTCGTGGCCTTGTCGGTCGACTCGTCGATGCGAAGAGTGCCAACGGCACAAAGTATCCGTGTGCACATCAGGTTGCCCGGCTGGCGTGCTTCTTACCTTCGCCAATGCCTCGACCCGTTGCTGCTCGACCCGACAGTGCTTCGGACAACTGTTGGTAATAAGTTTTCAGAAATAAGAAAAGAGCACAGGTGTGTCAGCCACCATCGTTTCTAGCTATTCTGGTCCAACTATAGCGAACTTTGAGGTGCTATATGGTTGTCAGCAATTTACAAAATTCCTAAGATTTTATTGGATATACTAGACTGCGATAATTTCTAATCAAGCATTATCTCACTAAGTGATTTTCTACTTATTTAGAAATATTTCTGAAAACCAAGATAAGCTGGAACTATAGAGTTTAATAATATTTGCCCAGATATTGGTTAGCATAAAGCTTATACAAACTTGAATTTCGGAACCTGTTGTCTACCTGCTTTTCGTATTTATCACGAAGGCCTTGCATATTCGCCATATTTTATTGTTTGCTCGCCAGCAACGTCGGCAATGATCAAAGCTGCATCGATGGTTAGGAACATCCAAAGATTTTCGGAGTGCCCGCAATAAGTAAAGAATAAAAGAGTGGATGCTGAGGATTTCAGAGATGACGATTGCATTCAGATGTCAGTAAATCTGTGAATTAAGGAATTCTACGCTACTCCGTTCAACGAAATAGCAGAGCTTTAAAAGCACAGAGAAACCACTTAAATATGCTTCAATATTGGCCAACCAAATATCTTCTTTATCTGATCCTGTGTACCCATTCAGGCGTGGGATTTTAGTTAGAGTTCTGGTTCTGGTTAGGCTTTTAATTGTTTCATCATTTTCCTTCTGGGTCTTCCGCTTTCTTTGTCCAGTCTGTTCTTGTCCGTTCTTGTTATATGACCATAGCATCTTAGATGATTAGTTCTAATCTAATCAAAAGGACAAAATAATAAACAAATCTGAGAAATAAGACAGTCACCATAGACGTTGTTGAAGGAATCGGACAGGGCATGTACCTAATGAAAATATCAAAGTTTGACATGTAAGTTCTTCAGAAGAGGATAAATAGTAATAGAAGAAGGCCACCCACTAGGGTGTTGGATGCTATCCGACGTAGAACCAAAAACTGGCAACAAACAACGTGGAATGACTCGGGTAGACCTATACCTAATTGTGGACTTGATGGGTTAGCGCAGTGGTTCCCAAACTTGTTTGGAAAACTCTTGGCCGTGTGTGATTTAAACTGAATTGATTCAGTGTTTCAGAACCAAATTGGAAACATGAGGTAGATCAAAATAGAGGATGTGTAAATGCAAATCTTACAAATAATTATTACACTGCTATTGCAGAAAGTGAAGAGAGACCAACAATTGCCATTTGAATCATAAATAGATTCTGGAATAGATTCTCGAGGGCATTGCTGTAAATTATGATGTTATTCATCCACATATGATATTTGGATTTACGACTGAATCCAACGACAGCCAACATCGAGATTATTCATTCATTATACAACGGATGTTCGCTTTTTGTTTACCGTCCTTCAGCGTTCCATTGTGCCTTGTGCTAGGAGAAGAGACGCATCGCAACTAACATCAACAAAAACATACTTGCACATGTTTAAAGTTAAATAAACTCCGATTGAAATTTATTCCCAAGACTTTGTCATTGTCCCGCGCATTTCTCGTGCCACGAAATGAAAGGAAAACAAATCAAATGTTAATATTTCTTCAGTATAAATCAGAAATCGACGCCCCATTGCTTTCTAACAATTCCTCTTCACGAAAATCCCTTCTCACTCCTCCACATCAATGTTTAATTACCAATGACGGCATCGCCTTTTTCTCCAAATAAATAAATAAATAAATAAATGTATTCAATTGAATTTCCGCCGGGTATTCGTTCGGTAGTTTGTTACATTAGTTCATGCATGATAATGCAATTGCAGAAATATATTTATAACTTCTTTCAATTGCAAATATTCCAACCGCTGGCAGCATGCTTAATGTTAATACTATTAAACATTTGGCATTTTACATCGTGCACATCGAACCAGAATGCAAATATAGCGTCATTTAAGACAGAAAATCGTGGAAATGAATTTTATTAAAAGTTATGCAGGCTAATTTTAATCACCTTATATGAAAGTTGTTGCATGTTGTGTTGCATACGTTTGGTACGCAATAGTTACTCGGTAACGGATCGTGACGCATGCGCAGAATACATTTTATTGCAGTTTGTCTTTGAAAACAAGGGTTTCTTCGCTATAACATTCGAACCATATTTTCTTTCCACTCTTGTGACTATCCTAGGAGTATACGTAAAATACCCAATAGATTATTTCTATCAAATTGTTTGTATTTTAGGAGTCAATCAAGGAAACACAGAAGGTCTGTCCATACATGCATTAATTTTTGTATTTAGCGATTTAATAATCTAAAAATGCAATTGCAAATAGATTGTTTGCTGAGAATAGCCGCGGGAATTAGATTTATTATGAATCGGCATTGAATTGTCATAAAGCGACTGTTTTAAATAGCAATAACACGCTTTAAAATAAATCATTAAAATGCATACTTCTGCGAGCGACAAGATCTGCTTCGTGCTGTGTTATGACAGGTAATAAGAACTGCTATGGGTGCAATAAAGTGGAAATGACAGTAGCTCTGAGTAACTGCATCAATTACGGCGAATTAATTTGCTTACGTAAATAAGGCTGCTATTGACCTTATTATTGATTAAAGTTGAATACTCGAGTAAATTAATTCAATATCGATGAAGGGAATGCTTTGTTTACCGGCCAACATTCCATTGTTCAATTCGCTCACATGCTTCCAATCAATTTCAATAAATTCATCAAGCAATCATGATTCTTTTTCACCAAATGTGGAGGCATCTAGCAGCAACAAGTACATTATCAAATTACGTACAGTTAGGTGTAATTTATACAATACCAGGAAAGGAAATCGATAATATTGCGTCATAATAATGTAGTCTCCGGTTTTGTGCAGGTTGCTCTAATCAGCAACTCGATACTGTAATTAAAATCGGAAAACTTGAGGGGAATCATACCGAAGCACATGATTAAATTCGGCGCGAGTTTGTAATTTGCCAGTAATAAAATCAAACATAAAGCGATTACGAGAACAACGCACAACTGCAATTCGTGCCATTGCTGCAATCACCTGCCTGTTGCGCATCTCATCTCCGCTCATCTCATCTCATCTCCATCCGTGAGCGACCATCTTCGACACGTTCACGTTTACTGCGATTTTATAACGTGGACGTGGATGTGGATCACGGGGTATTGACTTTTCTTACAATTCGTACGCTGTAGAAGAGTTCAGAGTGAAGGTCAGCGAGCTGGTGAGCGCATTTATGATGGTCTCGCCGTTTTAAGAACAAATTGACCAAAGTGTCACTGGACGTAAAGGTTTCATGAGTCTTTAATACCATCGCCATCCTGCTTTAAATATTGCTTCGAATCTCACGAATCTCAGCACTAAAGTGCCATTTTATTTACTGTTTATAGCTCGATCAAACTAAATCAGCCCAATTTAAAGAAAAACAACGTTTTCCAATTTCAATTCTATTACAATGTCTACAAAATCATGGGCACTAAGCCATTTTGAAGGCAATTTAAGTAAAATCTTCTTGAGCCTCCGTTTTCTATTTATCTAAGGACTAGGTCAACAATTAAATTCGATCAACAACTCTTACTATCAAATCATTTCGAGTATAAACTCAAAACTGTAATTTTATTATATTTGAAATTATTGAGTATCAACAAGATCTTCAATTAATGTTAACAACAATTAGGCCTATAATGTTTTTTACTCAATATTGTCATTGTTTTCTTTATCTTCATGTCTTCTTAGGCATTTACTGACTCCTACTAGTAAGATATCTGTGAAACCAATTTTATAAGCGGTCTATTTGGGTGGTTCCTAGCCGGTATCAGAGGATTTTCCGAAGAATTCGTCGACGATATTATAATACACAGAATTATTATTGCTTGGTTAGGGATCGAACCCAGGACCCTGGTTTCGCGTCCCTCGACGTTAGCACTACGCTATATTCCGCTCTGAATCCTGGGAATTAAATTAACTGATGATGTGTTTAGCAATTGAGTTGCATAGTTCGCTTACGATTAATTTGATGGCAAATTGAACAATTGCGTTGAGTTTAGAAGTAGATTATATTGCAGGCGATTTGAATATCGTTGACAAGGTTTTTGTAATTGCAGATCATTAGAACATTCACAAATGAGCATTTAAAGCACGCACGCAGTGCTTCCCATGCAAACAAGCCGAGAAATCAATTAGAAACGAAATCAAGACGAGTAAATGATGAAACACAAGATACAGCATAACACACGCTATTCGAAAAAGTCCTGTATCTCCTCCATTTGCAATGGCATGTTAATTGCATTCCATTTAATTATAAGGTATTAAAAACGCATTTTTCACCTGTGTGTTGCAACACAATTAGTTCAAGTCTGCTCCATCTTGATGCGTGGCAACTTTGAAAGCATTAACAATAATATGAACATCTTGGGTCGTCCAGCAATCAGATAAAAAGCATTTATATGGAAGAATTTTCATTTCCATCTGCGTCGCGGAAACACCTGCAGGAAATCGTCCAATTTCCGCAAAGAAACTATTCAATTGCAGAAGAAACTGAATATTTGAAGAAATACATATTTGAAAGGCGCAAAATGTTGATTAAAAAGTTCAAAGTTCAACAAATACAAAGTTTAATGTAGTTATGTATTAAACTAACATTTTGAAGCATTCCTGTTATGAAATACAAATGACAAAACCAGCGGATTCACTTAAAAATATTTCCTTTTCTGGCCCTTCTGCCC
>JAOEHK010004645.1:0-11378 GCA_025447835.1 Labidoglobus nevermanni
TCGAAACCGGTCGGTCAGTCTTTTTGACAATAAACATCTTTCACATTGGAGAAGACAATTTCTTTTTCACCTTATTTAATTTTTGTTTGTAAAATTAAAATTTAAAAAACTGTGTAGAAGAAATGGAAAAAATACGAAAAAGTATTGCAACATTTGTTGTTAGAATGTTAGAGTTGTTTGTTAGCTAGTGGGTTTTCAAAAACTTGTATATTTTTAAAATTGTTCAATATTTAAAAATTTGATATATTTAAAATTTATTAAATTTTCAAAGATCATTGGCGGTATCTTAAGAACCCATTCATCGTTGTAAGAAATGAATCGATATGTCAATATATATACTGACAATCTTCGAAAATTATTTAATTTTTGTTTGCAAAGTTTATAAATCGAAAAACTATTTAGAAGAAATGACAATAATTTTTTGTTAGATTTTATAATTTAATGTACTATTATAAGTTCTTGGTTTTAAAAAACTTATTTATTTTAGAAAAAATTCTATATAAAACAATTTTAAATGTTGAAAATATATGAAGTTTTCTAAAATCACTGGAAATATCTTAAGAATACTTTCAAAGTGGTAAGAAATGACTCGATAATTCAATATATATACTGTTAATGTTCGAAAATTATATAATTTTTGTTTGAAAAATTCAAAAATTGGAAGACTATTTAGAAGAAATTGAAAAATTACGAAAAGGGAATTGCAATCTTTTTTTGTTAAATTTGATACTTTAATGTGCTATATCTTCTGTTGATTCTCAAAAAGTTATAGTTATATATAGTTCAATATTTTAAATATTGAAAATATATGAAATTTTTAAAAATCACTGGCAATATCTTAAGAATCCATTCAACGTGGTATGAAATGACTCGATAATTCAATAGATATACTGTTGATGTTCGAAAATTATATAATTTTTGTTTGAAAAAATCAAAAATTGGAAGTCTTCGAAGAAATTTGAAAAATTACGAAAAAGGAATTGCAATCTTTTTCTTTTAAATTTGATAGTTTGATGTCCCATATCTTGTGTTGATTTTCGAAAAGTTGTAGTTATATATAGTTCAATATTTTAAATATTGTAAATATATTAAATCTTCAAAAATCACTGGCAATATCTTAAAAAATCATTCAACGTGGTAAGAAATGACGTGAAATGTACTTTCGCATTACCTAAACTGCAACCTACCACAAGTCAGACAAAAGCAATCGAAATCCGGAAAACCTGCTGTTTTCCTTTAGTCCTGGATAACCTGGCAACCGCTTGCTAAACAAACTGAGTTCTGGATCGTCCCCAACATGTTGAATTTCTCGATCAATCCAAGACAGACCTCCTCGTCATTCCGGTCTCCTGTTCCTGCGCATTACGGGCATACCAGGTTGGTGTTGTTTACTCAGACGAGCACATCGAGTCACGTCCGAATCAATCAGCAGCATCCCTGGCTGGCCGGCGCGTCTCAGAAGGACGCGATCGCATTCCATCCGCCTTCGCCCCCGCAATGGAGGGCGCTGCCGGCGCTCGCTTGACTCATCTTCGTTTGCATCCCGAATCGCGGCGACAGCATGACAAATGGCTCATATCTACTTCATAATCATTTAATTCCGCAGCGCTAACCCTCTCGCGTCGTCGCTGCCTCCACCGCCAACCCTTTGCCAGCACACTTCCTCGCTGCCGCCGACCAGCAGCTTGCCCATTTTCGCCGCTTTTTGACATCGCTAATCCGATTTGCGCACCACCGCCTCCCACCCCCCACCCACCCCATCGGCAGCGCGTCCATCTGCCGGTCCGACGCCCATCTTCCGATGTCATTACGCCTGATAGCAATCTGATAATCGGAGCGGCGCATCACTGAGGTGCGACTAATCCGGCTCAAATGAACTGGTCCTAGGGGACCTCTCCTGTCCGTTCCTCGCTTTTTTCCTCCTCGGAGGGATGTTTTTATTTATCGATGTGCGCGCAAGACGCGGCGGCGGGCTTCGCGACGCCAAGACGCGAAATTACCGAAACGTCACATGATTTCAATATCAAAGCGAATTTAATGGGGATGATGGGCGGGCATGCGTGAAAATTATTAATATAAAGCAACGCAGGCTCTCCATCATCAACACCATCAGCGTCAGCGTCATTGAAAGAACGCCGATTCGTGTTCCACTCAAACGCAGCCCCAAACTTGCTTCTTTTACCCACCCCCACCACCACAACCACCACCATCATCATCATCATCATTGTTGGTCACTGACGCCCTTGACGTGACCTTTATGCTGTGCCTGTCAGTCAGTCAGTGGCAAGACAAGCATACTATCCCCCACCCCTAACCCCTCCAGTAGTCACTCGATGATTGCCGAAGGTGTCGATAATGAGCATGGCGTAACAATCGATAGCCACCACCATCATCATCATCATCATTGTTGGTCGCTAACGCCCTTTAAGAGATAGGCATATCATCCCACCCCCACCCCCAACCCCCTCCAACTTGCCCGATGATTGCCGATGGAGGACGATGAAGGTGTCGATAATGAGACTGACGTAACAATCGATTTGCAGCGGCCGAAAGAGTGCGCATCCACCCCCGCCGCCACCACCGTCGCCATGCTGATTTGCATGCGACGCCATGCCGCACATTGCCCCCCGAAATGTGCGAGCGAGCGAGGCGAAGCGAACGAACGCCATCCAGCCATCCAGCCAGCCAGCCAGCCAGCCAGCACGTTGCCGTTGGGGGCGGCGGGCGCGGCGCCGCTCGGGGGAAAGTAATCGATATGTTATAGCCCGCTAGGAATCAAGTTTGCTCTAAATATTGCACGCCGGCAAACAGCAGCAGCAAAAACAATGCTGGATACGGTCAAACATGTGGAGGGGGTTGGTGGTTGGTGATGCTGTCCATCCATCTGCCGGCAAACACTGTCGAAGTTGCCGGGAGGCGGCGGGCAGACGACGACGCGTGATGGCCGTCTAATTGCGAAGATGCTCGAACTAATTCTTCGCCACCCCCGCCACCTGCGTGCTCACGCATTCGACGCGCGGCTCAGTGCGACGACTTAGCGGGAGGTCATTGAATAAAATATGGGGCATATTCAAATACGCGACAGGAATGCGAGGGCGCCACCAGGCAGGGTTGCGAATCTCGGTGGGGGTGGCGGCGGCGGCGGCGGCGGCACTCGATCAATTCGAATGCTCATTGCCGCACGCACATTGCGACCAATAATCGCATGACGCGTGGTTGAAGGATCGCCGCCGCCACCACCACCACCACCACCCCCGCCCCCGTGATTCGCCGCTATCCGGCGAGAATGCGATTCTTTGATGCTGCTGCGAGTGCGAATTAAAAGGCTGTTTGATCTGTAACGCGATAATTTCGTTGCGAACGCATCGGAGGCGGTGGTGGCGGGGGTGGCGCGGGGCGGCGCGGGGGGTGGCAGACATTACTCACGCGCTGCGGCCGCAGCAAATGTATTTAAATGTATGCAGCATTAATTCAGAGCGCGCCGCTTCCAGCTGACTGAGTCCTGTTTGTAAACACGAAGTGCAGCAGCGCCGGGGGTGGCGACGGCGGCGGCGATGCCGGGATGTTCCCAACAGCGCCGCCGACGAAACCGAAAGCATCATCATCATCATCATCAGCAGCAGGAGCAGCATCACTGTCTCTATCATCGTCAACATTAGCATCGCCATCAATCGCGAGCCGCGTTAGGGGTGGTGGTGGCGGCGGCAGCCTCAATGGCGCGCCCGCCGCGGCGACCACGTGATCGCGCAGCGTACGCAGCCATGGCCATGACTCGCGCCACCGTTTTGTTTAGCTATGATTTTCATGCAGCCGGCGTCCTCGCCCCGTCGCCATCTTATGCATTTTACATGAGGACCACCGCCGCCCCCGGCTGGCGGACCTAACCTCGCACAACCCGGACTCACTTTCGCTGCCTCGGAAACCGGGACAAGGTGGTGGCGCATGCTGCAGCCTGCTGGCGACGCTGCCCAGCTGAGGGTGGGTGGCGGGAGGGTGCGCCGCAAGTGCGCCATTGTTTCAAGGTTGCAACGCCTCACCTCGCGACCCCCAATTGCGGATGCGTTGCGGTGCGCGTTCCGCGGCTCACATTACACGGGGGGGGGGGGGGGGTGCCACCCCCGCGCGCACCTCATATTACATCCACGCGCCTAATGTCGCCGCTAATTATACCTGCGCCAGCCACCTCCGTCTAGGCTGCCGCCCGAGTGAATCCGAACGAGGGCGAAAATCAACATCGCGCAGGGGTGGGGGGTGTCTATAAACATTTTACGGGCGCGCAGTTTGCACCCGTTTCATGAGGCAAAATTGGCCGACGCGTCCATTAGGACGGCGGCGGAAATAAAAGAAAGCTGTGGCGGTGGGGGTTGCGGGGGTGGCGTTGGCGCTCGTCGTCATTGACGACGTCTGCCTTGGCGCGCTCGTCGCTGCTGCGATAGGATTCCGCTGGTTTTTGCGGCAGCAGCGCGCAGCGGACTGGGTGGCGGTGGTGGGGGGGAAGGGGTGGTTGCAGCCACCGCCGCCGTCGCGGGAGCGGCAATTCACTGCCATTCGACGTGGCGTCTCGCATAAGATGGCGTACATCAAAAATCGACGCTAACGAGGCGCGGATGCACGTGACGCCGGCAACGCAGGCGTCGTCGCCATGGCAACGGACACCTCCAGGGACGCCGCCGCCGGGAGTGTCGATATGCCACCCCCGCCATCCGCACGTCATCATATCACGTCAGATGCGAGTTGTCGCTGCCGATGTTGTTTGCTGCGCGAGATTTGTCCCGATCCGCAGCACCCTTCGGCGACCACCATCCCCCCACCCCTACCCGGAATGGAATTACGCATTTGAATGACAATGAAGCGCGTGACGCGGCGAGTGCGGGCGCTCCTCAAGTGGCGCGCAGGCGGGCTAAGTAGGCGCGTATGAGCGTCCTTGACGCGTCTCACCCCCACCCCCATCCCCGGCAAGGGGGGCTTGCTGCTGCCGCTGATGGCCGATGCAAATTGATTTTCTTCGCGGGCGGTGCGCGCGCGACAACCTCGTGATATGCGAGGCCGAGCGCTGCATAAAATCGGGAGCACCGGAACACTTCCGGTTACGCGCTTCCGCTCGCCGTCCTTGTTCGTCAGGCTGTGCCAGCCAGCCAGTCAGCTCATTTGCATGGCTCAGCTGAGCCGAATCGATGCTCGGCACCAGCTTTGTTTCCACCACCACCGCCACCTCCACCCCCACCGGAGCCACCCTCATCGGTAGCGATAACCTCTGAACATTCGCCAGCTGTAAAGCTGCAGCAACCTGCAACCTTGTCGAGCCGGATGCGGCCGCCACTTCCGCATGCAAATGCGGCGGCCATTGGCACACGTGGCGCCATCTGGCGGCAGTCGGCCGAAGCGCGGCGCCGCCGTCGCCCATTTTGCGCACTTCCGGTCGGTGGCTCGACCGCCCACGCGGCGCTCCCCACTGCCACTGCTTCCGGGAGCGCATCGGCGCTCGGCCGGCAGCGCGCCAGATCGCCGCCGACGACGACGCCGGCCACATGCGCCCCCACCCTGGGGTGGTGGCGGCGTCAAGTGGCCGTGAGACAAACGTCTGCACCCCCCGGCCATAAATATGCATAAAGACTGCTGGCCGATGACGGTTTCCGCTCGGTTCCGGTCCGCGCGCGCTGCGTGAGACCGGAAATGCCCAACTTTCCCGCCGAAGATTGATGGGGGTGGCGGCGGTCGTAAAGTTGGCGTTTTTGTTGCGTCTTATCGCTCATTGTGCCGCCCCTGCCCCGCGCAGATTATGCTAAATCAGCGCCGCGTCCATAAATCAATCTCCCGATGAAGTCAGGGGGTGAGGGGTGGCAAACGCGGCCAAATTGAAAGCGATGGCAAATCTTTACCGAAAGTACAAATATTTGCGGTCGGCGCACATAATTCATGGCGAACTTTCGCCGAAAGTAGCACTCACCACCACCACCACCACCACCGCTGCCACCCCCGCCTGCGCTTTCACGTGCAAACTCGATGAATATGCTATTAGATGACTTTGTTTCCGTGCATTTACGTCGACTGCGGTGTTACCCACCGACCGCGACAACCGCCATGCGGGGGTGGGGGGTGGGGGTTAATTATGTGGTCGCCGGACGCGAAACGCGCCCTCATTAGCGGCCGCAGATGCGCAGATGCGGCGATAATTGGCGCGCTCTGTCCGCGCAGACACCGGAAGGAAACTGGCCGCCGATTCATCCCCCGATACATCTCATTTGCATCGCGTTAGCATGCTGATGGCGCAACGGTCAACTGCACCCCACCCTTCTGCGTGTGGGCGCATCGGGCACGCACGCTGAGCATGTGCCCCATCCCCCCACCCCTCGCGCCACCCTCTCGCGCCATTTTACTTGTAAATACGTGGCAGACGCACTTTCTGCATCTTCACCGTAACACCTCGGATTATGCAGATTGGAAATAACTTTTCTTTTAATGCCTGTTCTTTGTCGTCGTCGAGCGATTCGCGCCACCCCGGGGTGATTCTCACCCACCCTCGCGTCGCGTCGTCGTTTTCACTTTGGCGAATTGCGTCGTAACATAAATAATGTCCGCACTCCCATCTCGCATCGCCATCTCGGCCAGTGGATAAATGGTCATCGGTGGGTGGTGGTGGGGGGTGGCGGTCAGCGGCGAATTGAAATTTTCCACTCTTCGGCCAAGGAGGGCGTAGTGCGGTGGCAGTCGTAAAAAGTTATTATATTTATGTAATATCTGCGGAGGCTACCTTCGTCCTGCTCGTCCTGCGAGAAGCAGCGCCAGGACGATCATTGCACCCCTCCACTCTGCACTCAATATATCCTCATTGCTTGCGATTTTATGTGTTTATTATACAGCGAGCGGTCGAAATAAACGTCGGCGTGCATCTTGCGTAACTCGCAACAAGATAACAGCCCCCCACCCCCCAGCTCGGGCCAGGAGCAGGGCGCTCGCGATCCGGACCGCATCCCGTTCGCCTTTTATTAAATTCAAGCGCGCGCGAGTCTTATTAAGAATTGTGCGAAATTTCGTCAATGCCGGCACCGCGGGGGTGGGGGTGGCACTTGACTTAGCAACAATAGATCACAATGAAATATCACGAGTTCATATGCGTGCTAGTCGGGTGGAAAATTTATTAAAATATTCAGTTACACAATGCCTGCCTGCCTGCCTGCCGCCTTCGTCCTGGACTCGGGGTGGTTGTGTGTGTGTAGTTTGTCCAAGTCGGAGGCGGTTGCGGGAAAAAATGCGAGGCGACAAGGGGATTTTCGGATGTATTGCACTTTTGGATAGAATTCCAAATGTTATCCCGGGATTCCTGGATTTGCCACGCATAGCGATGCACACACGCGATAGCCATGGACAGGGTGGCCACCACCAGCGACGTCGAGAAGAGTAAACACGAGAAAACATCAAAGCCGCCCATCGGCTGGCAATTTATTTTAACAAGCAGCGAAGCGCGCCTGCCCCTAACAAGGTGGCAGCAGTATCAGTCTTCGGCTGGCGCCGCCACCCCTGCCACCCCCGCCGCAATCGAAGGCTGGCAAGTGCCTCATTCGCCCGAGTCATCAGTATCCATAAGTTATGAGGCGGTGGGCTTCCGGCCCAGGAGGCGCTCACACTCGCAGGGACTCGATGGGAAATTAACTGGCCGACGGCCACTTGCACCCCCATGCTAAGAATGCGCGAAACACCCAGTTGAAGAAAGTGTTATGATAAGCGTCGTCGACGTCCTGCTGCGAAGGATGTGCGCCTGATGTGCTGCATTTCATACATGTGAATGGCGCGGCTTATCCGAGAGATAGTCCATCGGGTTGAGCATCCCCCGACGCCTCAACCCCCAGCCACCTCAGTCAGCCGCGCCGCAGCGAGCTGAGGTGAGAGGACACGGCAACTTTTTCACTTGCTTTGATGTTGCTGTAATTAATCGGCGCCAGATTTGGGCTGAGGGGGTGGGGGATGGGGTGGTTATGCGCGTCAAAAACGGATTACGTATGTAAATGGCGAGCCGTCTCCGCAGCATCCACCTGCGTCTTGGATCCGTGCGTTTTTTCAGCGAGGAGCGACGGCGGCTCCTCCTTCATTAGGGGTTTAATTTTTCCTCGCTGCATACATAATCGATCAGGACGGGCGTCGCGTTTCCGGCTGCCTTCCGCCGGTTCCTTCAGCATTTTCATATTTAATTTATTTCGCAATCTCCATTCGGAATTAATTCGGCCTGGCGCGGGGGTGGGGGGTGAATCGAGGACGGGCGCTTATTGTTTAAACAAAGCGGCCGGCCACCTGACGTGGATGAATTGGCGGATTGGAGGGCGCGCATGAAACATACATGAGGAGGGCTGAAACGAATGCAGCGATTGAACCTCGTTATAATATCAATGCGACGTCTCGACGGCCCCCGCCATATTAACTTGATAATTAGGTGTGTTATCCGACTTGCAGATGAGCTGATGGCATAAAAAGCGACTCACTGCCCCTCTTCTTCAGGCGGGCACCACCAGCCAGCCAGGCGGCATATAAAATTGAAAATGTCGACGGCGACGCGTGCATTTGGTGGTCGTCGCGCTCCTCGCCACCAGGTCGCAGTGTCGTCGCGTGACAACCCCATGAAGGGTGCGCGTGCGCCGCGTACTCGGCCGCTCCTTCCGCCGTCACCCAAGAGATGGCGCGCGCGCTGCCGTGCCCATACTAGCCTACTGTCACGCCTAACCGGTAGGCAACCCACTGGTAAAGTGCGTTGTGTGTGATTGTGAATTTGGCAATACCCCTCTAGGAGCCAATTGGAATTTGAGCACCAGTTTGGGGCAAGAGATTCTACAGTGGAACCAGAGTTAATTTATTAGATAAAGCCATTTGTCCTATGTTGACTAAAGTCAGAACAACGTATTCCTGGTATTATAAAGTGCACGACCAATTAAATTGATAGCAAAGTTTATTAATCATCTGCCTATTTAGACCAGCAAGATTCTCGATACCAGATACCGGATTCCAGATGCTGGATACACAGAATCTTATAATATGGAGGGCACAGATATTATAGGAAACAGCCCCACTTCAATGTTTATTCGTAACTTTCTATTAAGACTAGTCAGATTCAGTTATTGCAAAAAATGGCCACATTTCTACTTAGACCAGCAAGATTCCAGATACCGGATACGATACCGCATACCAGATAACTAAAAACATGTATCTTAAAATATAGAGGGCACATGTGCCCATACTAGTCTACTGTCACGCCTAACCGGTAGGCAACCCACTGGTAAAGTGCGTTGTGTGTGATTGTGATTTGGTAATACCCCTCTAGAAGCCAATTGGAATTTGAGCACCAGAAGAGCTTAGTTTGGAGCAAGAGATTCTACAGTGGAACCAGAGCTAATTTATTAGATAAAGCCATTTGTCCTATGTTGACTGAAGTCAGAACAACGCATTCTTGGTATTGTAAAGTGCACGACCAACTAAACTGATAGCAAACGACTTTGACTAGGAAAGCAGAGAATCTTACAATAAAGAGGGTACTGGTATTGTAGAAAACAGTCCCACTTCTAGTTCATTAGTGTTCTACTTAGACCAGCAAGATTATAGATACAAGATACGGATACAAATTACAGAATCGTACAATACAGAAGGCTCAGGTATTGAAGAAAATGGCCTCACTTCTAATTTATTACCAACTTTCTACTTAGACCAGCAAGATTCTCGATACTAGATACCGGATACCAGATGCTGGATACACAGAATCTTATAATATGGAGGGCAGAGATATTATAGGAAACAGCCCCACTTCTATGTTTATTCTTAACTTTCTATTAAGATTAGTAAGATTCTAGTTGCCAGATACCGGATACCAGATACTAGATATACAGTATCTTATAATATAGAAGGCTCATGTATTACAGAAAATGGCTACATTTCTAGTTTATTCCTAACTTTGTACTTAGACCAGCAAGATTCCCGTTACCGGATACAAAACCGCATACCAGATAACTAGAAACAAGTATCTTAAAATATAGCACGAGCACATGTTTTTGTAGAAAACGTCCCCACTCCTAGTTCATTTTTCATCTAGACCAGCAAGATTCTAAATACCAAATAGCCGACACCTTATAAAAGGTACCAGAATACATTTATGCGTTATTGAGAAAGAAGGGTAATGAGAACAGACCAAGTAGAATCGGAATCATAATGCTATAGAGAAAGTATTCTATAGTACATTTAAGATTGCAATGTTTTGTAACAAGTTATGGGTATGTTATAACCATGGTAGATATCGAACTTCCGCATCCAATTATCCGGCAACCGAATAATTGTCTTTCATTGCGATATTTTCAAATTTGAATTCCTCCATATAGACAATGCACCAAATTCTTACAGTAAGTTTACTATAAATGAAACAAACTTGGAAATACCAATGGTGCATCCCTTATTAATAGAAGTAGCAGTATAAGCGATTAACTTACCAAATAAGTCACTGTTCTACTGGTAACTTGTAGAATAATCTTCATCCTCGTCTTCCTCAACTTCATCTGCCACTTATCCATCTAAATCCACGCCTAGGGGCAATCATTCAAGTATTATTATTATTATAGTTTTACCACTGAAGAATATAGAACAAGAAGAATTTCCTGAGACCTGGGCTTTCCCCGGAAATATTGTAGAATAACTGAGCAGAGCTTCGAAGACCTGGGCGTAACAGAAACTGCTTTCCTCATGGATACGGAAATGTGTTGTTTGAGAAAGTAGCAATAAAGTGCTATCAGCGACTAACTCGGGGTAGCCCTGTTTCTGTCTTTCTAGAAATCCCATCCCCATCCATCTGCCGAACGAATCAAAAAATGATTTTCGTCTGGCTGATGGATTGACCCGAATCACTTCAAATCTTCCATAGGTGTCAAGGGTAACATTTGCATGTTATGGTTATAGTATGGTATTTGCTGAGACCTGGGTTTCCCCCAAACTCATTGTAGATTAACTGAGTAGATCTTCGAAGACCCGGGCGAAACAGAAATGCGTTTTCTTGTAGATACGCAAATGAGATGTTTGAGAAAGCCGCAATAAAGCGCGATCAGCGACTAACTGGGAGAAGCTCTCTGGCCTCCTTTCTGGAAACCCCATCCCCATCCATCTGGCGCACGAATCAATAAAATGATTTTCGTCTGGCTGGTGGATTGACCTCAATCACCTCAAATCTTCCATAGGTGTCAAGGGTAGCATTTGCATGTTATGGGTATGGTATGGTATATCCTGAGACCTGGACTTCCTCCAAACTCATTGTAGAATAAGTGAGCAGATCTTCAAAGACCTGGTCGAAACAGAAATGCGTTTTCTTGTAGATACGCAAATGAGATGTTTGAGAAAGCCGCAATAAAGTGCGATCA
>JAOEHK010004656.1:0-14158 GCA_025447835.1 Labidoglobus nevermanni
TTTTCCAAATACAAAAATATTTTAGCTGACAACAGACAAAGTTTCACAATGCAGAATTTAGGTCAATATGTAGTTCACAATGACAATATAGAAATAGACTGTTTCGCCTAAACTGCCTAAAATAGGATTTTAATGGCCTATTTGGGAGTTTTAAGAGCCCATTTTAGGTGCCTATTTTTATAAATTTGGGTGCCTAAAATCCGGGCCTTACTAATAACTACCAACTAATAATAACAATAAGCTGAAGAAATTAAGAAAACTCGAAAACGTTCGCTACTAGTTTGCTTATTTAATCTTATTTAATGCCACCATTGTGATAACTGAAGCTTTCAGTTTGTTATTCTTGGACACGCAATTTCTAAGAATACTGTCAACCGAAATTCTTTTCAATTTTGTCTACATAAACACGTGTTATACATTCACAATGTTATTTACACATTTCTGCAACAAATGTCAGTACCAACTTTATTGTTGTTTGATTCGAGGGCGTGTGCAGACACATGCAGCACTTAGGTCCTGCTATTTGGGTCTATTGTTTATCCTCCTTGCTGGACCACTTAATTGGGAAAGGAAGTTAGAATTGGGTTTTTGGATTGGAAACTGGAATATTAGAAGAGCGTACTGCATCCACATCCGCCATTTTGGATGTACCGTCCACTCTCTACTAACCGCTCGATAGTCAAAGGTAACGCTTTGCCAAGGATTGAACCCAAGTCACTAAGCTCGTAGTCCATCTTCCTTACCACTCGGCTACCAAGTGGTTTTCTGGAAGAAGAGTAAATCAATTATATGACTTACTCTTTTCAACACGCTGAAACGAAAATTTTTTTTTTGTGAAATTTTTGGATATTCGCTAAATAAGTTTCAGGCGAATCAAAAAAAATATTCCGAAATGATAATTATACCTGATAATTATACAACCAACAATACATTTTATTATCTTGACACTCATAATTAAATCTAAATCAGTTTTAAACACGCATTATGACTTATCTACATTGATATTTAAATTTAATATAATAGTAATAGTTGTTATCACACAATTACTTATGTAACACGAGAAGAGATTTTTATTTCTGAAAATGAATAGGAAAAAGAAGCATTTTAACAAATTGCTGTGTATCAAATAGAGAATGTGCGAATCTACTGCTAAAAATGCTAAAAATCTTTTCGCATTTTTGCACTCTGTCGAGCGGTACCAATTAAGTAGTTATATCACAATTTGTATGCGCGGATGTGGGCAGTCAGAATAAATTTTCAGCCCATAAACACCTTCCACCATTTAATTGCAGCGCTGTCTGTCTTCGTGCGCATTTAAGAATTATAATTACAGGCGGGCATTCTGCATCCAGCTGAGTGGTTTTTTATTCGTGCACCATACCCGAAATCGCTGGTGACCACCTCCTAAATTGCATCTCGATGCAATTTCTGCAATGTCGTAAAATGTGAATCCTTGTGGCCTTGTTGCCTTTATTCGCGCTTTCGATTGTCGACACTGATCATGATCATGATTACTTATTTATTGTGTCAAGATATATGTTAAAATCATTCCTTCCTCATTTAAATTTTTCAATTCGTTCTATTAGCTCGCACTCTTAGTATATTTCATTGTTAATCTTGTCCAAATTTTCAATCGATAATTACAGACCTTTGTATTCATCCAATCAAGTTCGAATACATTCTTTCTATACTAAAAGTGTTGGGTTCAATCCCCGTCGGTTTACAAGTGGATCCACTGGTAGCGCCATCTATCTTTCAAAGATAGAATGATCGAAAATAGCAACTTCATAAATAACTATATTAAAATTTCTTTTGTTGACCATTGAAGGAATTGTCATAACAAAAGTACTACGTACACAATAATTGTGTAAGTTGCAAGTCCGGAACTTTGTTAAACGTTGACAAGTGTGTAAAAACAGACATTTGAAAATAACGAAACGATTAAATTCAATTAAGAGCATAATTATTCATTATTTATTGACTATTGAATTAAATCTTAAATTACTACAATATTTGAGGACGTTTTAACTTAATGTTATCATTATGAAACAAATCGCTTTCTTAAATACGAATATTAATAATTTCGACTAATTGTATGCATAATGAATGGGGTAGCTCAGCCTGAAAGTGTCACACCAGTTATTGAATTGCAAATAAATATATTTCATGACGCAATTGGCAATTACAGCTAAGATAGCAACAAACATTAAATGAGAAAGCGCATAATCAATCAAACATGCAAACGTGGCGTTAATATTAATTTAAGACGACTAATTGCAATCATGCGAAGCGACATTCAGTTGCAACAAGTGATTACGAGGTGTTGAAAATCGTTTAATTTGAATTGTAGAGTCACAAGTAGATTTGAATTAATCGCATCTGAGAACTGCAGGTGCGGAAGTTAGCGCAAACAAAAATAATTCATTAAATCCTTATGAAATTTCCATGGAAAGCCCGAGTTCTCAGCGTCAAAGAAAAACAAGGAAACCGTGATTCCGACTCTCACAGGGCCGGCTCCACGTGGGAAATATTTACGACTTTTCGAAGTTTTCATGCCGAAAATCGTATCGCAACTACATATTACGTAATCGGCGAGAATCGTTCCGCAACTATTACGCAATCGCCGAGAATCGTTCCGTAAGTATTACACAATCGCCGAGAGTCTTTTCGCAACTATTACGTCATCGCCGACAATCGTTCGGCAACTATGACGTAATCGGTGACAATCGTTCCCCAACTATGACACAATCACTGAGAATCTTTCTACAACAATTACGTAATCGCCGAGAATCGTAACGAAATTGCCAGAAATTGACATTTAATATAACAACTAGAGCCGTGACCTTCAAATAGACTACGGGGCCTCGCAAAACGCAGGGCAGGGTGTGATTGCACGCGCCGGCCCTGCTCTCACAAGTGTACGAACGCATGCGATCTGAAATGGTGCAAGGATTAGGAAATCCATTGAAGAAATGACGTGCTGGATTAGAGCACGCCAAGTTGACGCCCGCTCGCGAATGGGATTACGAGAATATATTAATCGTCTGCGTTCGTGCGAAGCTAATCGAGCATCTTTCAGCCGGAATAAATCACCGCGTACTTGGAATTGAGAGGTGGAATACCGAAGCGAAGAAGTTCCTCAAATTCATTGCAGCTGGGATCAGACGCACAGAGGAACTCGAAGTCGATTAGCGGCAGTCCATCAATCAAGTGGATTTCTTCGTAATTAAAACGCGCTGAAACAGGTTCATCCCAACTTACCGGCAACTCCGTTCTAAAATTCCCCGCCGAGGTGCACTCTGCAGCTGGCAAACGGCGTAAATTGTGCAAATTTTATTGATCACGATTGATGGCTAAACGCAACGTTAACAACTTAGCAACTCGCGCAATTTTTTATCGATGGCAAGGTGATGCTTAGAGGTGTATAATCAGCGCTACCGATGCGGCAGGAAGCTGCGATTAAGATGCTCAGAGTGTGGGCCGAGACACCTTCGCCTTGATTAAGGCCGTGTCTCGTTTTAGCGATTCCCTTGCATGATCACACGCTATAATTCAACTTGGAATTGTTCGCACTTACAAGCAATTTCTCCTGCCGTGTTTATCCTTGCCGTGCTGTTCCCATTAATATTGTAATTCTTTCCATTTTTCCAATGATTTATAGCACCAGGAGAGTGTGAATGAAATTACGAATTAAAGCCGATAATTTCGCCAGAGTGTTGCAATTGAACTAACAAGACGACGATAAAACAACAAGTTCCTGGACGATTTCTTGGAAATTCAACTTGGACTTCACCTTTTTTCCAATCTCTTGCAATCCCAGTCTAACTGCAAGACAATTCATGCCAAACCTCCTTCGTCGCTTCACAGAATCGATGGTGCAATCGAGGAATATGACAATTATCCTCCAACTTCTCTCTCTATGTTTTTTATCGCTTCGCGTAGACTTTTTATCTTTACATTTGGCAAGATTAGATTGTTCAGATAACGAGAGCATTACTTGAGCATGATTTAAGGACCTTTTCTCCTCTGAAATTATGAGTGTCTGAACTCATTCCCAAATAGTTTTCCAATACTTCTGTATGTGTTCTGCTACTTGATATGTTATCAAAGCTGTTCTAGATGGTTTTTAAAGGCCCAAATACAAACCTTCTAAAGCCACATCTGTACCTGATATCCATAGGCAAATTTATCTGTTACCAACCAAGCCGTATAAAAGGGCCTGGCAGGCCGCACGTTGTTCATCCTCGTCCTAAGCTATAGCATTTGAAGCTATAGGAAATAAACATGGACATAAACAATTCTTTCGCAACTGCCTTGATGGAACATTTATGAACCCATACAACAATGGGCTGTGCCAATAGGTCTTATATGGCATTCTCTTTTCATCTCCAACCATGTGGTCAGAGAAGAGATGAGAGTTCAGGTCCTCCCCGAATGCGCTCACGATAAACCGAAGGGAATAAAGAATCGAATGCGTTGCCTCCGGCAGCAGACGAAGAAGAAGACAGTAAGAACTTAATTACCTTTGCACTCGTTGGCGTCCCGCTCGGTGGCACGGCCCCAGGGCCGATCAAAGTGGAAGGGCTTGCACCTTTCGCAATCCTTGCCAGCCGTGTTGTGTTTGCACTCGCAGGCCAATTGGCCGTCGCGGCCCTTGAGGCATCGGCTCGCGTGTCCGTTGCACTTGCACCGGCCGCCGACAGAGAAGTCGGCGACAGCGTACTGATGGGTCACCTGGTGGAAGGCGGTCATGAGGGCCCTCCGACTGCTCGCCTCACTGCCCACTGCCGGTTTGCCGTTGTCCTCCGTCACATCGAGGCTCTGCATCTCGTTCACCAGCTGCACGGAGGGTTCCTTCGCCTCCTGCTCTTCGCCCAGTCGCTTCGCGTACAGGTTCTCGTCCACGAGGATGTCCAGGCTATCGGACGGATCGTCAGCGGGCATGTGCAGCCGATTGAAGACCACCTTGACGTCCGTGGCAGTGATCCAGTCCTGCAGCACCGGCGACTTGTCCACGTCGGAGGCGTTCGGCCGCTCGTCCAGGGTGCTGAAGGCGATCCGCGAAACGTGGCCCAGACTGAGGCCATCGCCTCCGTTGTAGCGATGCGCGTCCGTGCAGCGCGCCTCCTGCTGGTTGGACTGCGTGATGGTAACGCGATTGGGCCGACCGTACACCTTGCGGCACTGGCTGGAGTAGAACTGGAACGGCTGCCACGTCTTGCCGTAGTCCATGCTCTTGTAGATCGCGATCGAGTCGGGCTTGGGCGTCGCCGGGCAGAACTCCAGGTTTACGTAGGTCACCTCGTACTTCTTGCCGAAGCTGAGGACCAGGGTCACGTTGTCGGGGGGCGCGCTCATCGAGGTGACCGGCGGCATCGGGTCGGAGCGCCAGCAGGTCACATTGTTCGGATTGTTGAGGTCGGTGAGGTGCGCCGCCGGAAAGCGATTCTTCGGCTGGCGGTCATCGCAGACGTGGCACTGGGGACGGCCGGCGTTACCAGTAGCATCGGCAGGGGTCTCGCAGTAGTGGACAGGAGCGTTCTGACCGCACGTGGACGACGCCTTTACGGGTACCCCGAAGGCGGCGTTCACAAAGTCTGAAACGCAGCGACGCGGCCGCTCCTCGTCATAGCACGGGTCCACCGGGTGGGGTTGCGACGCGAACATCTTCATGAAGGTGCTGTCGGGCCCAGCGAGTGTCCGCCCCGCGACCACCAACATTGCGCATATTACGGTCACAATTGGTAAATGCATCTCGGGCGTGCGTGTCCCTTTATACGGCACCTCACCCGAGCATACCCATGCGACCACGACGGCTCAAACGGGTTCCGGCCGCTCCGGTATCTGCGGTGCAGCGCACTCGAGACGCGCTCTAGGCTCGGGTCCGCCAGAGAGGCTGCGAGTACCAACGCCGCGACGGTCTTCGTCTGACTGAGGCGACTGCGAGTGGCGGTCCGCAGTCTGCAGTTCAGCGCTTCCACGGATAGGGAACGGGAGCGGCAGACGCAGCGTCGAGACTCTCTGAACACTGCCATACAACACCGTGTCGAACAGGAGTGCCCGGAACTGCGCCCTCGTCCACAGGGCGCATTGCATTAGTTATCCATCAGCGCACTGCGACGACTTAAATAGGATTGCTCACACGTTCCTCTGGTCATATTAATTCGAAAATCAGAGAGGTTTCCGAGATATATTCGACAGTTTTCGAAATCCTTCCTTGTTAATCTTCCCAGTAACTCTATCCCGACCATCACTGTTCTAGACTAAGCAGATACTTGTCTGTTTGTTCCCTTTCAGGTATTATTTTTATTGACTGCCATATTCGAGAGTTTTGCGAGTTACATTCAACCTTCCTTCCTTCCGTCTCGTCCATAGGGCGCATTGCATTAGTTATCAATCAGCGCACTGCGACGACTTGAATAGGATTGCTCACCCATTCCTATCATTTCAATCACTTTTTCAATAACTTGTTATAAATATTTTTCAATACCAAACCATTCGCATAACTAGGATACTAGGATTCCACTTGTTTTGAGTTTGTCCTCTGGTCATATTAATTTGAAAATCAGAGAGGTTTCCGAGATATATTCGACAGTTTTCGAAATCCTTCCTTGTTAATCTTCCCAGTAACTCTATCTCGACCATCACTGTTCTAGACTAAGCAGATACTTGTCTGTTTGTTCCCTTTCAGGTATTATTTTTATTGATTGCCATATTCGAGGGTTTTGCGAGTAACATTCAGCCTTCCTTCCTTCAGTCTCGCCCGCAGGGCACATTGCATTAGTTATCCATCAGCGCACTGCGACGACTTGAATAGGATTGGTCATCCATTCCTATCATTTCAATCACTTTTTCAATAACTTGTTATAAATATTTTTCAATGCCAAACCATACCCATAACTAGGATACTAGGATTCCACTTATTTTGCTTTTGTTCTCTGGTCATATTGATTCGAAAATCAGAGAGATTTCCGAGATATATTCGACACTTCTCGAAATCCTTCCTTGTTAATTTTCGCAGCAACCCCTCGACTCTTATTCATATTGTCCATCAACTCCTCTGAGTACTCCCTAATTTTCATAGAACGTAGTTCCTGGGCAATTATTTAATTGAGTAATAGTAGCTTCAATTCTAAACAGATTCTTGTCTATTTGTTCCCTTTCAGGTATCATATTGATTGATTATCATATACGAGAGTTCTGCGGGTTACATTCGGCATTCCTCGAGGTTGCCTCCCTTATCGTCTCGTCCACAGGGCGCATTGCATTAGTTATCAATCAGCGCACTGCATTGATTTGAATAGGATCGCTCACCCATTCCTGTAATTTCAATCACTTTTTCAGTAACCTGTTGTAAATATGTTTTAATACCAAACAATCTCATATACTAGGATACTAGGATTCCACTTATTTTGCTCTTGTTCTCTGGTCATATTGATTCGAAAACCAGAGTGGTGTCCGGGATATATTCGACACTTCTCGAACTCCTTTCTTGTTCATCTTCTCAGCAACCCCTCGACTCTTATCCATATTGTCCACCAACTCCTCTGAGTACGATAATTGATAGAAGTGGCATTTAATGAGTACTCTCTGAGTACTCTCTAATTTTTATAGAACGTAGTTCCTGGGCAATTATTTAATTGAGTAATAGTAGCTTAAATTCTAAACAGATTCTTGTCTATTTGTTCCCTTTCAGGTATCATATTTATTGATTGTCATATACGAGAGTTCTGCGGGTTACATTCGGCATTCCTCGAGGTTGCCTCCCTTATCGTCTCGTCCACAGGGCGCATTGCATTATTTATCAATCAGCATACTGCGACGACTTGAATAGGATCGCTCACCCATTCCTATCATTTCAATCACTTTTTCAGTAACCTGTTGTAAATATGTTTTAATACCAAACAATCCTATATACTAGGATACTAGGATTCCACTTATTTTGCTTTTGTTCTCTGGTCATATTGATTCGAAAACCAGAGAGATTTCCGGGGTTTATTCAACACTTCTCGAACTCCTTCTTTGTTAATCTTCGCAGCAACCCCTCGACTCTTAATCATATTGGCCACCAACTCCTCTGAGTACTCCCTAATTTTTATAGAACGTAGTTACTGGGCAATTACTTAATTGACTAATAGTAGCTTCAATTCTAAACAGATTCTTGTCTGTTTGTTCCCTTTCAGGTATCATTTTTATTGAGCATTTTTATTGCTTGCCATATCCGAGAGTTCTGCGGGTTCCATTCGGCATTCCTCGAAGTTGCTTCCCTTCACATCTAGGCCACTTGACTTGACCAGGACTTGAATAGGATTGCTCACTCATTCCTATCACTTCAATCAATTTTTGAATACCCTGTTATAAATATGTTTCAATACCAAACAAGCTCATAGTTAGGATACTAGGATTGTACTTGTTTTGGGTTTATCCTCTGGTCATATTGATTCGAAAACCAGAGAGGTTTCCGGGATATATTCGACACTTCTCGAACTCCTTCCTTGTTAATTTTCGCAGCAACCTCTCGACTCTTATTCATATTGTCCACCAACTACTCTAGGTACTCCCTAATTTTTATAGAACGTAGTTCCTGGGCAATTATTTAACTGAGTAATAGTAACTTCAAGTCTAAACAGATGCTTGTTTGTTTGTTTCCTTTCAGGTATCATTTTTATTGATTGCCATATCCGAGAGTTCTGCGGGTTACATTCGGCCTTCCTCAAAGTTGCCTCCCTTCTTGTTGAACAACGTAATTTTGCTTTGAACGAAACAGCGTGCTGGAAATCTGTCAAGTACGACGATGCAGCGTAATTACGTTAATCCGAAGCTCGTACATCAACATGATAATCGCCTAAAGCCAAGTGAAACCGATACGAATTCATATTACAAACTTGAACATGGCTGTACTTATCGTTTACGAGTACTTTTACCCATACACTACGTACTCGACTGCGCTCCGAGGAAGATACTTAAATAGAGAGATGAATCTGAGCATGTAGGACGAGATGGAAGGTAGGCAAATCGTAAGATAGCGATGAAAAAGTCGGTAAATGCAAATGTAAGTGCATTCGCTCATCACTCATCATTCGTTGCGCATCATCAATAAAATCTTTCGATGTAGAAATGCTAATTTTCCCCTTTTGGTATGCGCAGTGCATACGTTATCCTTGATTAATGTTACAGTGTCCTGGGAACGTAAAACTTCTGCAAAATATTGCTGCCTATTTTTAGACTTCGAGGACAGGATGAATGCCTCAGAAATGAAACAGTCTCTTATTCTAACAATATTAAGATTGCAGGTAATCTAAATTGTCATCATTTTAAAGACAAAGTACAAGCACACTCACTTCCTTACGTTCTTATCAAGAATTTCAATTAGGTTGCTGTTATCATGAGATGGCCTTGTTATTGTTGCTTCCTATCTGTTATTTTCCTACCAGTTTTCCTTATAATTAGAGAGCCTTACAGACTTAAAGTCCATGGTCTTGAATTGAATTAAAGAAACAAAACTACTGAAAAAAACCTGTTTAACACAAATATGAACTACTCTTAAATCTTATTTTCAAGAAATCATCTTCATCTACTTCTGGACTTGTTTGCTTTCTGTTATAATTACAGCAATGATTAGAGAAAATACCTTGTGACCCGAACAAAGCTTAGAAAATTTGTAATAAAATCTGTGGCAAAAAGGTTTTCATCCCTAGTTTAACAAACCTGCAGGAATGTTCCATAAACCTCAAGTTCACATAGAATCCGACTAAAAATAGAAAGAGCGTGCGCTATGGCAATCGCAAAGCAAAAAGCTGGAATAGGTGCACTTGTGACACCCGCCCAATTAACAATATCGTTATGGGGCTATTTCCAGCAGCGTTTTGTGCGAAATCACGTTGCGAACGTGCCCAAAAGTCCTTTATTTCAGATTTTTTAATTGGATCCCAACGTTATGGTGGAAGTTGTTTATTGCTTCATTACGATTTTCATCGGTTTTTGATACGTTGTGGTGATACTAATTTTAACTAAGTTTTATTCTAATTTTTAGCTCCTTCTAGGAAATAAATCCAAGGCAATTCTGTGCTGTTTCAATAATATTTGGCTGAAAGAATCACAAAATCACAGAAATATAAATAAATGTATATTTAAAGGTTTGGGGTCTTGGGTTCAATTCCTGGCAGAATGACCAGTAGAGAGAGAACTTTACGAGATCTGAAATGGCAGATGTGATTGCAATACGCTCCTGTACGATTCGTCAGCCCTTCCCAATATGCCAATCCTAAATCCCTTCAATACACTAAGAGGCCATTCTAGGAGGATGTATAATAATAATAAATGGCCGTGCACACTCCTCTTGGAGTTTAGGCCACCCTTTATAAAGGGTTCTCTAAATCCTCTTTTGGGTGGATCAGACCCCTTCCCTCCTTCACACCATTCTACTTATTTCTTTCCACAACTTCCTGTTCCTCGCTTTCCTCTCCCAGTTCTCTATCCCTGCTCTTTTAAGATCCTCCGTCACATGCTGTAGCCATCCAACTCTCGATCTTCCTCACCGTTTCCTCCCTGGTTCCCACTGCAAGATCTCCCGCGCCGGATCCTCCATTCCTGCTCTCCATATATGTCCAATCCATTTCACCCTCCTTTGCTTTATCTTCTTTGTTATATCCTCTCCTATTTCCTCTTGCAGTTCCTGATTTGTCCTTCTCCTGTACGCTCCGTCCCCTATCATTACTAGTCCCAACATAGTTCTCATAATTTTCCTTTCTATCCTTCTCATATCCTCCTCCTGCTTCCTTGTCATACTTGCTGTTTCCGCTGCATACAACATCCTAGGCAGCATCAATGTTTTGTACATTTTCATTTTTGTCTTCTTACCTATTAGCTTATTTCTTAGTAATCTTTTGCTCAAGGAGGATGTATTATGGGCCTAAGGTCTGCGTGTGTCTCACGCCCTTGAATCAAACCAACCAAACCAACCACGAAATATGTAAACATGTATTCATGCAATATTTACAATATTTTTCATATTCGAATGAAATGGCGAAAATTTGTGAAATGTCAATACTACACGTAATACTTATTAACAATAAATTAACGGTAACGATGGCAATTCGTGTGAAATGCGCTCTGACATGCAATGATGGGGTGCACAATGTACATATGTGCACAATGAGGCCGTTTTAATTAAATTATTTTCGCCTGAATACACGAAATGAAGTTATTCGCACACTCAAACGCAATATGAGCCCAGCTCGATTCGTTCATCTGTTGTATTGCATCCAGGATGAAATGTTGCCAATGTATTTTGGATTATTCGTATTTCTATTGATTGTAAGCACTCGATAACCAGATGTACAGCATTACCTTAATCAAGGAATTATAGTTTTGCAATTGTTGTCAACTTTGTTTCAGTAAAGGCTATTTCCTTTCACATTATATATATATCTACGCTCGTTCTACAGCCCTTGCAGTTCAGACAACATACAGTCCTCTTTCCACTGGCTACTCGGTAGCCTTTTCGTGTTTTTACGGAATTATGCCAGATTGCAGATACAACAATGGATTTTAAATTACAACGTCCTACCAGGGATTGAACCCAACACTTTTGGTATCGCAACTCTGTTTTTGTTGTTAGAAACTTTGATTATTTGATAGTAGTAGATAGTCATTTTATCTTAAAAGCAAATCTTTAGCAATAAATATCTATAGAGGTTGTCAAAACATTTGGCGCCGGTAATAATTAATATATTCTCCAATATCTTGCAGAAAGTCTGACCCTTGAAACACTCTTAAAACATCTCACGTCTGGGAATCTGGTGTTATCTTAATCGCTGTCGGCTTGGTGCCGTATTCGAATGACATTAGGCATGACATTGTGTTCTTAAATTTCCTGGGCTTCATCTTGAGAGTGATATAATAGTCACAGAATGAGAGTGTTTGTATAGAGTCTTGAGAAGGCCACCTTGGCAAGATTTCCGTAAAGCCAACAGCACCAGCGAGGTCTACATTTCACTCACAAACACTCATGTCTAAACATGCATAAGGACTGTGGGATTTCTGGGGACACTTACTGCCGTCATCCGCCTTATCGCAGCATACAAATAAGCCATAACTTCGCCCAGAAAACCCCCGAAGAGACATTAATTTACAACGATCGCGTCTCGTCGTTCTTCATCACATTTCAAGTGAATCTTTCTTTGCTATCAGACAACATTTCAATATATCTAACTGAACATGTATTTCCTGAAATTATTGTCTGATTTCTTACCAATTTCTGTTTGCAATAACGGCATTGGCACTGAATATAATGAAGACATTTACGCACAAATCTTGAATATGCTAAGGCTAGACGTAATCTGGTGATAATCCGATCTAAAGTGAAATCAGCTTGTCTGGTCACGTTGTGATTCAACTTCTCCACTTTGAATCTAATGCCTCAGAAGTACGTGTATTGATACTAAGCTCAGACCTTCTGACACACGAACGAGTGGCCACAAAAGTTGAACAAAGTTACATATACGTATGTAATTCTAGTCTATATATTATATTTCGGCATATCTATATACATATTACAAAAGATATTAAAGCTTTTCAGTCTTGAAAATTAAACAGCAGAAGTTTGCACTTTCAATCGGCCTACAGATGCTTTATTGTTAACACTTAGGGTCCTATTATTTCGGCCCCTTATACATCCTTCTTGTACGGCAAGGCCACTTAGTTTGAAAGGGATAATAGGATTGGGATGGGATTGGGAACCGTAGAGGAGCATACTGCAACCACATCTGCCATTTCAAATATTCTATTTTTGCTTGCCGCTCTATAGTCAACGGTAACGCTATGCCAGGGATTGAACCCAAGTCACTAGACTTGTAGGTCAACTGCGTTGCCACTCGACTACCGAGTTTACTTATTTATTAGTCAAATGTGTTTGCAAATAGAAGTCGAAATAATGTGAAGATTTATTTTGATGTTTATTGATTTGGTTTTTATTCTGTTAGAGACTACGATGTACCAATCCGTTAATGTACCAGCATTAATTTCAGTATGTAATTAAAATTTTCCGAAGAAATCTTAGTGCGATTTTCAAATGTAATATATATAATATATATAATGGCTCTTTCTTGTTTATTCGTAATGAGATGATTTTGTAATCAGTGAAATCGTGGAGCCATCCTTTTCTATTCATTTGTAGATTTCGCTAAAGTTGAAACCTACTTCTAGATGAATTCAATTCTAAGATCACCAAATGATGGCGCTGCAATCCGTAATGGAGCTGTAATTTTCAAAATATAGTTTTAACATCAAATTTGTGAAAGAATACCTCTTGATCGCCATATACCTTGTAATTTAATAATAGAATTAGAAGAATAAGCCTATTTACCTAAGAACCTTGCGTATCATTCGCGTTACGTTATAACAACAATCAGAAACAATTAACTTCTTACTATTCAGTTATTAGATTACTGTACAATGAATTGGTTCATTTGGGAATGTATTAAAATATTGTATTAAACTGGATGATTCGAAGTGCATCTTTTAGTACCTTTAATTGCGCATCTGAATCATCATATCTAAATTCCTGCTAGTTCCGGTAAAAAATAGGAAATGTTTGGCCAGTTTTTATGGTTTTTCTTAGAAACACCTGGGTGTATTCTCGGCGATGACGTAATAGTTGTCGAACGATTCTCGGCGATGAGGTAATAGACGCCAATCGATTGTCGGCGGAGACGTAATAGTTGACGAATGATTCCCGGTGATGAAGTAATAGATGGCGAGAAGGTACTATTTTAGACAATGTGTTTCGCTTTGTCTCCAAGAAAATATGGTCACTTTACATTAGAGGGTCTATAGAAAACTACAATGTCGGTAAGGGGTCTACGAGGTAAAAAAAATCGTGAAACACTGCTATATGCTATCCTTTAATGAATATAATTTTTACATGAAATAAAGTACAATAACCAGGTATAACAAACACGATTCTTTAGATTGTAATCAATTTATCAGCAGAAAATTTTGTTAGAAATATACATACCGTTTTTATCATTCTAGAGCAGAGGTCGGCAACTCGGCGCCCGCCATGAAATTGTAGTGCGCCCTTTTTTTTTAAGAGATTAAAGGCAAATGCACAAATGCACGGTAATAACCCGCTGATGGGAAATCCATGTGTGGGGCT
>JAOEHK010004678.1:0-14157 GCA_025447835.1 Labidoglobus nevermanni
ACTAATATTCTAACCGCATTGCAAAATGCCAAATCTGGGAATGAATGTACTTAACATTCTCTATACTCGATTGATTTTGAGTGTGCTTTTACATTGTACATTGTCCTTCAATTCTTTGCGAAGAACATGTGAACAATGTACGATTCACCCCGTAAATACACTCTCTTGATGGAGGTGAGCAACGAAGAATACAATTTCGAGGAAGTCGTAATGTAGCCATTTTGCCACATCTGCTTGCAATTTCGCGTGAAAGTATTGCATCATAGCTTAACGTTACATAAGGAATACATAACATATCGACATGTGGAAAATTGGATACGGTAACGGTCATATTAAATATATATTTTGCTATATCCAATTGCAAATTTTCCCTCTTGTTCCACAGACATAAAATCCTAATTCTAGGTGGAAAAACTGAATAAACCATTGATAATTACCATGTGCTCACAATTGCAAATATTGCTTTCTGATATTAAATTATTGAATTTAGAATATCATGTTGCACGCCAAATTTTACGACAATATTTGTGATATTTTAGTGTCATGCTCAGGCAAAATGGTAGCCCATGTTCCCTTATCTGTATAAACAGCTGCTCTCAGGCATTAAATCCCATATGCTCAAACATACTATGGTGTCGCGAAGTCATATATTATGTACATTCTTATATTGTACTCATTTTACAATATTGACTGTACCGACAATCACTATTTTAATAAGCAAATGAGTATTATAATATTTTGTATTCTGGTAGGCATATTTTGTTGCTATACACAAAAGCACCGGCGGGGTTTGGGAATTACAGCCCTATGTGATTATGTGCATTTGAGTTCGTCCCATGTGATTCTGTCTTAACACCCTTATTTAGAAATTACCTATATTCCAAATTGCAAAAAACTCACGAAAACTACTTTCTACTTAATCATGTACTAAACAACCTAATTATATATGTTACCATGAAAGGAATGTGGCAGTATGAACCAATATATGAGTACTGCTATCAAATATGAATTCAACTTTGCTTCGCGAGATATTTGCAATAAAGAGATATTCCTATCACTTTGTCGCGTCCATATAGAGATCAAAACGCATCCGGAATCGAGCACCGCATCTTGGGACAAGAATGACAGCAACGCGAAAATTCCACCCTATATCCTTGGAAGTGACATCTGTAAGGATGAACCGATGCCTTTGCTGATGTAGGCACCCAATTCCCCAGTGAGCACCCGCTTCTATCTGCTTTAGGCTATCAAAAATATTTTATTATACCGTGCTGACATTTTCGTGAGAGGCACACCTAAAGACGAAATTAAAAACGAATGACTGCAGTATTTGCCAATTCAGCGGGTTTATAGCAACAAATGTTGACAGATGGATGTTGCTATTATCTGCCTCACAACTCATAGATCGATGTGTGTTATTGTGCCTTTCACGAATAAAGGGCGGTGGATAACATGCTAATCCTTGTTCGAGCTTATTGTTTGAGTGAATAATTATGCTGTACGCTAACAACCACCGCCATTACCGCCTACTGTCGTCCTTATTCATTGATAGCTATCGACTCTCCATCTGGCCACGTTCAGGAAAGGAAGCAGAGCTAAACCACCGAATAATGCTATTGAATGCAGGTGGAAAGTCCACGAACTAACCAGTTATCCATTCAATGCACCATTCTCTAAACTTTAATTTGATGCTTTAGAGCACAAAGCACCAAATTGCATTTTGCAACCATGGAAAATATTAATAATTTTGATTTTCTTCCAGGTACATACAAAATTGACTGTAATCACAGTCATTACATATTCCTCGTTTGAACATTGTGCCATTCGAACATCACAATTTAAGGTAATTCGTTTGACGTGCTTTTATCCTGTTTGTCATTTCCTATCATTGACCTAATAGCTTAGCTGGCCAGGCATGAGTGGGGCGAATTTACGAAAAGCTTTTATAGTTTCCGAACAAAAGCCTCATTTGCCGCATTTGCATTTCGCTTCCGATGCCTGCGTCACGTGCAAAGGCGGTAAGCGCAACTTTAAATCGTTCGTTTAGGAAGTTTCAAGCTCGCCAACGATCGCCCGCTGGTGCATTCGTCCCAGGTTGTCTCCTGAGTGCGAATTCGAAACTTAACGTGGTCGAGTCGGAAATTTCAGGATGACTCCTAAGCTCATTCGCCTCCATATATAGGTCACGTCGTTCATCCTTCCGGCTGCACGAAAGTGGCACGAATTGGCCCATCTAACGATGGATATAAAAGCACGCCATTAAATCTTTGCAATTAAAATTGTTTATTGGGTCTGAAGTTGCTCGTTTCTCGTTCGCGGATTACAAAACTCCTCGAAGAGGTATATAAAATTCTTATAAAGTGTAACCAAAAAACATTTGCAGTCTACAAGTGATGGCTATATAAATGTTACTTTTACTATGTATATTATATACCATTAAGGGTGAGCTGGAAAAATAGTTGCCCTACTTTATGTAGAGGACGTAAATTTCTGGTAGCTTTTTGAATAATAATCCACTTAAATCCGAAATAACGCCAGTCAACAACGTATCCTTCAATATGGCGTCTTTTAGCCTATATATATTTTATGAATGCTGTGTTGTGGTGAAAACGTTGGGATGTAGGCCTATCAATTGAATGAGTGGGCGAATGCAAACGATGCTGACTGCTTGCTAGAATTCTCGTGGCAAACAAATATATTTGGAGTTACAACCGTTACAAAGACATTATACAAAAGTATTTGACCTGTTCTTGCGTCTTCTCACTTGGCAGGCGAACAGCTGACTCTCGACTCAACAGAGCAAGGTAACGTCACCTAGCGGCCGATACGGGCGCATGCGCAGTCGAATAGAGACGAGTAAAGCGCGGTAAATACAAACATGGCCGAAGTCGAAAATATGAACACATATACAAATAGACTAGCGCAAGTACACCAAAGATATTGAGTATCCACTGGCGTTGAACTCATGGTTATACATGAAATGAATAAATTACATCCGATTGTGAAACAAACAATAGACCCATTAGGATTTACAAAATAGTGCACAATTATTTCATGGAAGAATATTTCCAGGCGTCTTGCTACTGGTCCCTTCAAAGATACTTTACTTCTGCCAGCATATTAGGTTCATACATTAGAAAATAATCTTTGGAAAATAATTCTACTATTCGTAGGTTTGTGTACATTATGTAGATCATCTATCCCGATAGCGAATATATTAAATAACCAGGATCACATTTTGCATGTCATGTTCATTACTAGTTCAGGTTTAAATGTTCCAAACATTTCTCCATTGTCCATATTTTAGAAAGAGCATCGTTTGCAATAAACGATTTTAAATATCGTATAAGGATCGTTTATCGCACAAAGTGCCAGTAGCCTGCTTAAAGCGAATTTGAATTCCATTAAATTTCGCTTTTCTTGGCATAGAAGGATAATCTATGCGCATAAGTTTTCCACACCTACATATTCTGCCTGTCCGTCAAATAATTCCAGCATCCTTTTCATGTTTTCAGAGTCAAATAAATCGATCTCAACCAAAAATATATCGGAAATTTTAAAGATTGTAAATCCATCCATTTCATTGTCACAACGTTTCGCATAATAGTTAAGAAAGTGAATACATTTTCATGTAACTATATGCAATTATATTGTAATTAAATCTATTCGGCATTTTACCTTCATTACAGGACATTTTTTGACATTATATTATTTCTAAATTACAGTAAAATCGTCACACCCTATACAGAATACGTAGCATATATGGCATAATAAAAACAAATTGTGAAAGACATTTGTATCCATTTAAATTTCCTCAGATTCCAGTAACTTGCAGCGAGCTTCGAATGAATTTTGCGTAAAGATTACGGGAACATGTGCAAATACTCAGCATATATGGTCGGGGCTTTTGCGGGAGTAAAGCAACGGGGGCTGAATGATGAAGGTACAGTAGGTGAAAGAACGATGGAAACATACAAACGCTTAGGAAATCACAAGGCGTCGCCATCCAGGCAAACATGGGATGTAGCGCTGCTAGGGCCAACAGCGGCAGTAAGGAGAAATGAAGCAAAAGGGATACCGCAGGCAAATCGAGTCTTGGCGCACAAAGGACCCATCTTGCCGCCTCATAACATGGATACGGGCAAGGGAAGATGCTCACCGCACCTTGAGGGGATTTGATTATTTATTTGCAATTAACATGAAACAGTAGCGCCTCTAATGATTTCAAAGTCTGTTACTATCATTTGATGGTAAGAAAAGCTGCTGAGATTATTGATTTGCAGTACTTAATTAAATAGTCGCAATGATCGATGTATATTTTGTCATTTTCGATGCTAAGTGATTCAGTTTGCATGGAAATCATGCGAGAATTCGCTGCTCGCCATCGAACTGGCATTTCTTTTCCATCGTGTTGAGTTTTCGTACGATATATTTCTCGAGTGTGCTCAATTTTCTCCAGCGACCTGAGTGCTGCCATCTAAGGCTACTGCCTCAGTGGCGACAATCGCATTCGCACTTGGTGGGCATAAAATAAAAATCCTTTTAAGAGCAGCCGGAAAATACGTTCGACGATGTCCT
The DNA here is from genome assembly GCA_025447835.1 of Labidoglobus nevermanni. NCBI lineage: Eukaryota > Metazoa > Arthropoda > Insecta > Coleoptera > Staphylinidae > Labidoglobus > Labidoglobus nevermanni. Next base: position 4,579 of record JAOEHK010004678.1, read on the forward strand.
CTCGCCTCTTTCATGCTTGCTGTTTGAAAATTTATTCGAGAACATTATCGTTCTTCATTTAAATCGCCGCTAGCACTTGGACTCTTTCAACCGACCTGCCAATGAAATTTCAATGTTTCCGGGTAGATTATCATCTTCATAGGTATCGTGAACATTTATTCAAGGTATTAAATGTGAGGAAAATTGCTTTAAAATATAAAAAAATGATATAATAATGACATTTTTCTGATTGATCCCCAAGGAGTTCAGCGATGATCCTTATATCATAAGATATTCAAATAAACTGTTCAGAATATGCATTGGAAATGATCTCGATTAACCCAGTAGTTTCTGATAAACCCTCCAAAAACTGCGTACATACTTTTCACATTTTCTGCAATTCTACTGGATTCCGAAGAAAACTAGGGATGGATCGTGTAATATCAGATGCGCAATTAAGCGGTTCACTGGATCCATTTTTAATACCCCGATTCACCTAGTAGTTCCTAAAGAGACCACAAAACTTGCATACACATATTTCCCTTTTCTGTAGGGTTCCGAAGGAATCCAGGGATGGATCTTATATGATCAGATGTGAAATTAAACTACGCAGATGATGCACTTGAAATTATCCTGATTGACTCAGTAGTGACCCTGTAGTTCCCGAGAAAAGCAAAATTGCATACATTCCGAATGAATACAGGGATTGATCTTATATGAACAAATGCAAATATTTTGACAAATATTTTAAGGTTCTATAAAACAAAATCTAGTTTAATATTGAATACTAAGCATACAATCCGGAATACTAAAAGATATTCAAGATCGTACAGTTACAGACTAAAAGGGGTAGCAGGGATGCCGAAAGACCTTATCTCCCATTACCTTCTGGCCCTCCTAGAAGCCGAAGCAAATGAGGAGAAAAAGGTAAACATACACGAAGAGGCAAAAGGAAAAGAAGCACAACTCGCCGCGTGGCGATTATGATTTGGAATATCCAAGACTTTTCTGGCACAATCAAGAACATTCGCGAGATTGAGATCTTCCAGCAAGCAGACATAATAGATTCTAGCATGGCTGATCGCCGCCACCTGTTAGTATGGTTAGAGAGAGCAGATTCTTCAATCGCCTTCTTTAGCCCAGATACAGGAAACAAGCCATCGCGCTAATATCTGATAAACAACAAAATGATCAACGATTTCTGATATCTTAACTGTAAATTTGTTACTATGGCAGATAGGGAATGTCAAATATCGTGGGTCAATAATAGTAAAATTAAGGTGTCTGTGCATAAAATTCCTTAAATTTATGTAAATGACCAAATGGACAATTCATTGCAGCTTCATGTTTAATTGTTAGCAATTAGTAATTAATTAAACTGGCAAGACACATATGCAATTACGTCGTGTGAATATTCAATCGAAATCTGTTCCACGTAGTAATTTAGTCGCTACAATATGCGCAAGTTAATTATTAACCATTAGATATTTGTGCATTGGTGCGTAAAGAACAAAGCCAAACATCACACATATGTGAGCGTGACGGATTGCTGAATGTTGTTGATTGTTCCTTTTGCTAGGGCGGATACGGGCTACAATCCATACGTAATTAACAGATCCCTTAACGCTGGTCACCCTAGCGATATCCGTCAAGTCGGAAACATGTGTGTTACGGTACAGAATCACCGAATACGCAATTATGTTAGATACACATCCACTTACACAAACATTCCCAGTTACCGTTTTTATCATAAACAATCCACTTTCGATGACAAGCGCCACCCTCAGAAATCTGCAAACCACAAAAAGCTTTCAAATGATAGTCAGTAACCGGTGTATGGTAGCTGGCTATTCATAATAGACTTCGATTGACCAGGCCCCTGAAACGCTAACAATAGGTGGCAAAGCTAACGGCGAAGCAGTTTTCCGGCATGCGTTTGACCTGTCTGAAATATTGCAGCAAATATCAAAAATAAGCAAAAAGCTCACCTAAAGAAAACTGCACGCATTGCGAAATCAAATCGCCTCAGCATTTCTTTTCTACCAAATGCTCTCTTCTACTGGTCTCTTCTACCACCGAAAACACAGAAACTTATCAAACTGTGTAGCAACGACGAGGTGTTCATACAATGCTCATATTTTCCGAATAAAATCCATCATTTGGTAACTTGCCGAAGAGTTATTTCTTTGCCTGATATATAAGGGAGCATATACAAACTTTCTTGCTAGCGCAACTTGTACAACTCCAACTTTCCTGTACATAACATTGCTGTTTTAAGCAAGGATTAATTAATTTTCCTAAAGTTTTTGCTCCCCTACGTTAATTCAATTATCGCATAGGGGTATTCGAATACTCAATTTACTAATACTGAAATCCAAACGTGGGTGAATCTTGGCGCAATTATACGTTGTAGATTTATTACACTTTATTTAATCAAATATAATCAAAATAGAAACGCTTATCAATTCTATAAGATAGGAAACTATTTAATTGCAAGTGCAATACCACTTTGTCTAAAAATAAGAGAAATTTTTTAGAATCTGGAATAATGTGTGAATAAATAAGAAATGCTACGCTGATAACGCTTGGACTACAATCAATCTTATTGCAAATTCTTCTAGACCCGTTCTGAATTTTCCATTTTCTGCCACATTTCTTTTCACGACTGAGAATATAACAGCACTACACATAATCGATCATCCTTTATGAATACGAGGCTCCATCAGATCCGTTTCTAAACAACAGCTTAAAATTGACGAGGTTCTCAATTTTACATATACATTAGAATCTCGTTTCTCGCAGTTTCCTCTTTCGTAGATTCGCTATTCGCAGGTAAAATATTCGAGTCAAATCGCGGATAAAATTTCTGTATTCGTGGAACCAATCTATAAATTTCTGATACATTGTCATAAGTTTTGAATGCCACTACTGATTATGAAATCGGAAATAAGAATGTTTTTAAATCGCAACAAGAAAAAATGACTCAGTTTTTAATACCATTACCTAACTTAAAAGTAATTGTTAATTGGGATATTTTATAGAAATTGCACAAATGCACGATGTTAACCCGCTGATGGGCAACCCTGTTGGTCACTAGTCCAGGCAGCAGACGGCTTGCTATCTTTAACCGACCCATCAAACCCCACCCTTATGCTATGGCCCTACTAAGCCTTATGCGGTGGAGACAGGAGTGGAGGAAGAGAGCTGAGCAGGAACTCGTTGGAGGAGTCTAACCTGATTAACTAACCTGGCTACAAACGGGAGTGCTAACCAGCTGCATGGCTTGATGTGGCAGAGGTTATTCGCGAGCTTGTCACGAATCTCAACGAGAAAGGGGTTTCTGAATTGACGAAAAATGGCGCGGTATTGTCCCCTATGACGCCTCTAAGTTGCCAGGGCTTTGTGCCTCACCCCAGGTGTGGAGGGCATAAATAAACTGGAGGCTTCAGATTCATGGAGGCGGCGGGTTAATTGGGATATAATGTTAAAAATCCCTGCCAATTTCTTATACTCAATATATGTGTTTCCGTATTCGCGGCATTTTTATGCAAGGTCATCCCCGAGAATATTGAGGTTCTACTATATACTAAATCGACACAGGACTGTACCTAACTACTTTTATTAGACTTGGTATGAGTTGTTGGGATCATATGTTTCGAGCAGAGAAATATTATATTCATGAAAATCCAATCACATTTGAATTCAAAAATGCTCAAGAAGTATAAACATGTTCATGCATATGACGCTCGAATTTCTTGTTTGCTTTAGCATATTTTGCGTAGCAATTGTGTTCCTCTACGATTTGGATTCTAGGAAATATTGAACGTTCATGCGATATCACTGATACTACTGACGTCGCTTCGGATTTCTGTATATGAATATCGAGCGTTTTCCACAAAGGAGTGTGGCTTACATTACTTGCATCTCGGCCATCTTTGTAATGGTGAAAATTCTGTGTTGATGCTGCTTGCATAAGAAAATCTCGCCAAATGAGCAAGAAATAAAGGGCGAATGCAATAGTAAAGAAACCTTAGTCAGCTTCAGATTTAGCCATACCAATGAACAGCTGTCTTCATACGGAACATATTTGCAAATGGAGACTTCATATATTTTATGTTTGTGACGTTAAATGAAAAATAAGAAAATATTTTTCACTTTGATTTAACAATGGCGAAACAAAGTTTAAGGCAGCTCCTGCTGAAAAACTGGACGAAATTTCTCAATGCATGAGAAATTTTATAAATGTGGGAACATTTTCAACAAGTTTCGTTATTAGTTTCACAGTGGCCCGGCATCCGCATCCGGATACGCATATTTTCCAATCAATTTAAATTCCACTTGGGTGCCGCCTCCGACATTGACAATGCTCTCGTCTTCTCCTGAGTTCAATCTATCACTAGCTATAAAATAAAGATATAAAATATTCTTTCCTCTTCCGTTTCTATAAACTTTTATCTGCATTTTAAGACAATGCTACGCAGATGCTCCTTCCTTGATTGACCGACACATGTGCTTCTGTCTAGCTCATATAAATCATTATCTAGAAAATTTACCAATTTGGATCTGGATCTATTTGTTTGGATGATAATTTCCCTTCTAAAAGTAGCAAACTATACTCTGATAAATGAAAAATATAACGGTTAATTTAAATAACTAGTAAATTATTAAATAGGAAATGAACCTAATTATTTTCGGATAAACGATACTTGTAGCTTATCTATCGGTTTCTACCAGATCGTCTGCAACTGGAGATTTAAGGCTTTGTGTCATATGATATCTGTTTCATCTTTATATCTACACATTAATTATAATACAAATTTCCAAAGATTGATGCTGGTGCAGAATGTGCCAATAGGAAGCAATATTACAGCCCTAATACAAATTAGTAGACCTATTCGAATCTTATTATAAATGTAGACTAACTTCAACTCTATGTTTAGCAACTATACGAAGTTGAAAATTATTGGAACATCAGACATAATTTATTAGCTTTGCATGTCTCCTGCAATTGAGTTCTTTGCATCAATTTCAATCAATTTCCTCGCTCAATCTATACATAGACTATTTCAGTATTCGCTGAATTGAAAACAAAATTTAGTCTTTTCATATCCATCAATTAAGGTATCATAAATGAATCATATCATAGATCAATATAGAGCGCTTCGTATATATGATGTCAGAATAGATTTCCATTTCATCATTGGGTTCCATGCCTTAGATGAAACATAAGGAAATTCTAAAACGAATCCAACGATCCAAGGAATGAAATTGCTTTATCGCTAATTATTAATTATATTCCGCAGAAAATGGGTTTGGTAATAACGCGATGATAAGGTTTATTGACCAAATAGTTGCACTATTTCTTCTTTTAAATTTAGCATGCGCAGATATCAATGAAATCACTTCTAAAATATTCTATAATCATATATCATATATCATAATGTTATATATTGCTTAAATTCAAAATTCTGCCATTTCCCTGCGACATAAATAAGCCTTCCAATTCTTATAAGAATGAGATAAGAGTTAGGAAGAATGCGGCATGTCGTGTCAGATTATTTGTCTCCATCCTATATAAAATGTATAAGAACTATATAATATGATAAAATTTATTACATTTAACGAAACAAATAATATCCACTGAAATATAGAATTAATATTAATGTATAGAAATTTCAGCATTTGCATTGTTTCATCCTGTCGTTAGAAATGTTGGAAACAAATATTAATTTGAGTTTTAATGCTTTTAATGCAACCAGCTTCATAATCCAGCAGGAAGTGATTCTATAAAGGAAATTCTAGTTAGGGCACTTTCAACTTTCCTTTCTGATATCACAGCTTGAAACATTCAGGCGCTATATTTTGAATGCATCTTACTTGATATTTATGATTATAAAGTTTATTTACAAGTGCCAAATCAAAGTTGAAATTGTGTAGAATCAGAGCCAAATCTGTTTTCTATACAGACTGAGAAAATCCCCAAGTACTGACTAAAGGTATTTGTTGTCAACACTGCATGATTGCATGATTTTTTCATAGCAATTTATTCCAATTGCTTGGGGGCCAGATAAACCCCAAGGAATAGAGCAAGTACAATGAAGATTAAACAAAAAAGGGAAAATAATAGTGAAGTTAAGCTAACACATAAAATGGTAGAATAACTTTTTTACTTCGCTGTATAAAAGTGCGCGAACGCCACTTCTATTATGAACTTCATATCTGGCAAACGCATTGAATCAGTGCAATGCAACAAAGCATTTACGTGATAACCCCCTTTTCTACGAAAGGAAAACTCTTAAAAATACGAAGCGGGACCTGCAGGGCACCAATGCAGAAGATATATATTACTTTTTCCCCCAAAGTAATACAAAATTGTAAATTCCTGCTGGGTTTCTATGATGTATATTTATAATCCTCAAAAGTAACTACATTTTAAAATGGATAGTTATAAGATTCTAACCAATATAAGTACTGATTTTAAGCTATCAAAATCATATAATAGGGATAACTTGGACAGACACTTCATTCAGTATTGTTTTAATAGACTGCATTAAACAAGAAACTTTGTAAAAGGCATATCATTGTGTCCTTGTTCATTATTCATGTGATTAATGGTCTTCATGAAACCGCCCGCTTCATCACTCAATGGCGAAGACGGCAAATGGGCGAAGAACAAACTTACTGCTGGCAACATCGAGAAAATCGTGACAATTTTATAAATAATTGTTCTTCGCTGAATATTTTTTGTCATCTTAGCAACTGGTTATACAATGAATGATTGCTAGAAAGAGACGAATGCGGCAATCTCTAGGACTAGATTTAAGGACAATACTGAGAAGTGAAGTGACAAGTTGTTTTAAACGATTTATCATTGAACCAGTGTGAGAGGGCTTTGTCAGTTTGAATTCGCGCGTCACTCAATCGCATCCAGAGCCACCCCCGCATTTAGGGCTATTCTTCGTGCCTCTTTATGTATTATCAACTTGTTCTGGAACTCAACCCGCAACTTTAATTGTCGCAGAGACTGAATTTATATTTCTTATATTTAGGCTTGCTAACCTAACCTAATCTAACCCAACATGATAATAGTTTGCTATTAGATAAATGGACCTCAAGGGTGAACCCATTTTATTCTGAGACACTTCACACAGCGCATAATACCTTTCCATTTTATAACATAGATCTGGGTCCAAGTTCTATATATGATAGAATATCAAAACTCCCTGTTAGGGGTAGTGTTGGAAGAAAAATGTAGTTTTTTTGAGGAGGGCAATCCTTTTTCACAATGGGCCAAAAATAAATTTCAAAAGCTTACTTCGGGCCGCACATTCCGACATATGAGCACAACCTGAGAGGGAGATTACAACTATACCTGAAATCCTAGGGAATATTGGAAGATATTCTGGCGTCACGTGTTGGGCATGCCGGACTTAGCCTCTCTTGTTCTATTGAAATTTTGGGTTATACATCCGTGGGTAGCATTCTACATTTTTAGCCAATATTCTCTTAATATGAATTCGGAGTACTGCTGGGCTTTTGATGCTTTTTGTGGGATTTCACAAAATAGCAGCTTCATTGCTGCTGTGAGTTGGTTGTTAAGGGTCGCTGAATTATAATAATGTAATATCAGGGTTAAACCTCATCTACCCAGTAAATTTACTGGTTTAATACAAACTTCTACAATCACAATATCTTTCATGGATATCTGCAGTGTTTTTCTGGGTGTGTTTTGATAACTTTGCCGCATTTAATGCCGCATCAAGAGACGCACTGTTCAGGAAAAGGACAATTTAATCTGGGGTAAAATTAACCCTACAACTACAAATCTAACAATTAATTCAGATATATATACAGTAAATTTACATTAACAGTATGGGATGAAGTAATATGTAAGAAATTAAGGCAATAAATTAATCGAATTCTTGCTTAGGAATCAGATAAACTCTCATGACTTTCTTAATAATTTCAACCCTAAGAAATTATTAAGAAAGTCATGATTACTAAATATACATGATGAGTATATCAGCTATGATGGAATGCTGCTTTTCATTTATAATTTCAATGTTCTTCAAAATCCTTCCGCCCTTAAACGATGCCTGGCTTGGTTACTGTGGAATGCATTTAACACTTTCGCAAATATTTATTTTGGGTCTGGCGGCACATTCCGTTTTAATCTCCTGAAATGTATAGCACGAGTGCGGGTTAACATTTAGATTGCTTCGACATACAATATATATCATCAATTTATGTGCTTGTCGAATGCAACAAAAGCATCCTTAATGCCCTGCGGCAAACATACCCGTCGAGGCATACATGGCTTTGGTATTGGATACAAAAATCCCTTAGTCAAGCTCTATTAACTGGCTCCAAAGTCGAAGCATACGACGCAAAACTTTAAATAGTATAAGTACCCTTATTAAAGCTATGCCCATCGTGTCCACAGCAAGATCCCAAGTCAGGTCGCAACTTCTACATCCTACAAAATATCTGGATGTTTCTAAAACTATGAGGACGTTAAGCCCTTTACCACAATAGCGACGGCTTAGTTTTCTTATTGTACTCTTATTGTCCATGCCCCGCATGCCGGCGTCGTGATAATAACACCATAGATGACTTATAAAGTTCAACTTCACTTCGCGTTAAGACTTTGTTACTTTGTGTTTAAATAAGGGTGCAAGGATCTCTACAATGCTTTTATTTTAAGATGCAATATTTACATTTAATGCCCACAGTGCGCAGCCAATGACATATTTGCAAAGTTTCGACATCAATTGCAAATTTTCCAACTGGCTTAGTATACAGTTCTTCACATTTCATTATTCATTGTAGGGTTATTGTTGGTTGATACTAGTACATTCACTATAATGAGGATTTTAAGTATATTTTAAACTATTCGCATGCTATACAACTAAAAGGCATATATAAGGCATATTGTTCAAAAGCTGACATATTGGACATATTTCAAAGTGCATATGAAAATTGAGCATGGAATAGTTCCAGACAAGTTATTTCGACGCTTTTAGGGATATATTACAATACAGATGTCACTTTGTAAGAGAGAAGCCTCAATGCACAGTTGTTTCTAATTTCCCTCTGCTCATTTCTTGTTAATAGGCCTATTCTTTCTTCTTACAAGATATGTAAGTTATATGTAAGTTATATGTAACTTCACCTTGTAAGGTACTCACATTTTCAGAAGAATTTACTGACGAAAGTCAAAGGTGTTAGTATGACTACCTGGGAGAGTCTACCGCTACAAAACTTCTTCCCCTTGTTGTTTACCTCACCTAAAATTGTATGGTTTGATATAATTTAATTGCATGTCTTTCAGTTTAAAACTAATAATAATATTTATGTTGATGTAGTCTGATTTCCACTTTACTTTCACATCCATCACAAATATTGTGGTGTAGACACCCTTTGTTTCATCTTAAACTTTCCAAGTTGAACATTTTGCGGATGTATCTTGCAAATAGATGAAGTAAAATACATGTCGGTGTAATTAAATTAGTAAATAGGATGGACGTTCGAATGAAGGGACCGATACTCTAAATGTTAACGATTACAAATCGTGTTAAATGTACATCGAAAAGTTGACCT
>JAOEHK010004689.1:0-14156 GCA_025447835.1 Labidoglobus nevermanni
ACCACGAACTAACTCGCTATAACCGGGGTTTGCTCGTAAAAAGCGAGTTTTACTCCCATATAAATAGCATTGGACCACCTAAATATGTCCGTTTTCCTCGGTATAGCCGGGTTCTCGTTATATCAGGACTCGCTATAACCGAGTTAGACTGTAATAAAACAGTTTTATTTCATTTGCCAAAAATCCGTACTTAACACGTTGCCTGCCATGCTATTTTGTAAGAAAGAGGCAGTTAACGTGTTAATTTGCATGTTTGTAAATCATTCACAGGAATAACACCTCTTCATGATGCTGCATCCAATGGCCATCTCGATGTCATCGAATACATGCTCTCGAAAGGTGCGTCGCCTTTAGCCAAGTGCGATAACGGCGAAACGCCGCTTCACATTCTAAAAAATTGGCGTGAAAATGCGTCATTGGACGAATTTGAAAAAGAAGCGTACGATAGTCTCGTTGCTGCTATGACAACAGCGTTGGAAAAGGCAGGGCAAACGTCTGCGAGTCTCAATATTACCAGAAACAACGACGCCTTAGTCCTAATTGACTCTGATGACTCGTCGCAATCTTTCACGAGATCTAGGACAGTTTGCAAAGACCGACACGTGTCCGACAAGCAAACGAAATGTTCCAAGCCCGCAATTGTCTCGGATTTGCGCAGAACTATACATGCCGGTGATTACGATGATGGAGATGAAGACGACGACGATTACCTTTGCACGCAACAATCGGAAGCTGCAACTGACTATCAGAATACAATAAACTCGTTAAGAAACTCCTCCATAGCTGAAACGAAGAAACGAAAGTCGTTGGCATTAACTACAAAGCTCTCCGCGCACCTTTCCTTTGATGAAGTACATGTAGATAATTGGCTGGAAGATGATCTGCCGACAATGAAAAAGAAACGAAGATTGTCTTCCGTTGATCTCTATGAGATTTCGTCAAATGATTCTAAAGAAATCGACAATTCTGAACCGATTTGCGTGGAATCCTATTCCCATTCGAGGAAGGCGCGCAAAACGCAGACGACGTTATTAAAGAGCGGGTTCACACGAACAAGAGGGTCGCCAAGTCCAATTGAATGGCAATCGATTGATAACGAATCGCACATTTCACCACCTCCAGTTCAAAGCATTCCCGATATGAATTCGACGCAGAATATCATCAAGAATCAAATGCTTTTCGTCGACGTGCGAATCAAAGAGCGACTCTTTCGAATTCCATTTCCTGCGAAGGAATTGGAGGCGTTGACGATCCATTGGTTGGCAAAGGAAACGGCTCAACGCGTATACAAGTAAGAATTGGTGGCCGTTTCAAGCAAAGCAAATTCTCTCATTTGGCGCTCTAGAAAGGAATCAATGATACCAGTCATCGAAATGGAAACCAAAAATGGAGCATTATTAAGTGACAATGATTTGTTGAGCGTATTGTTTCCACTCGGCGCAACACAATGCGAAGAATTGCGCGCAAAAGTCTTGAAATGGGATGTGCCTGCTTTAAAAGCAAGATATTTGGATGCATGCCAACATTTTAACACGGGTAATTCCCCTTGCTGACTTGCTGCTTATTTTTGCCATGAATAATTTAAATACAGAACCCGATGATGCGATTTGCAACGTTTTGGAGCTATCAACAACCAGTTTAAGTCTAATAGAAAAGAACTACCGAGTGAAACTTCTACCAGTGTGCCGCTCACTCAATCATCAAACGAATTTGTGTGAATTAAATTTAAAAGGAAATCTAACTGGCGGTAAGTTGATGGAAGAATTGTGTGTAAGTTTACCGACATTAAACAATCTTTCCGTGTTAATATTAAGTACGAATCAATTAAATTGTGACAGCTTAAGGATTCTAGCAACAACCGTGAGCCAATACAGCTGCTTATCAAAGTTAAAATGTTTAGATTTAAGCTTTAACCCTCTGGGAAATGAATGCGCACAATATTTAGCAGCTTTAACGCAATCTTTAGTCTTGGAAAAATTAAATTTGTCCGCAGTAGATTTAAGCTCGGGAGTTTTCGACGAAAATTGCAATTGTCAGCTCACAATGAAGCTGACGATGCTTCAGGATTTAAACCTGAGCTATAATAAGCTCGGAAAAAGGGCTTTGTCGAAGTTTCTCGAGTTTGTAAGCGCTGATCAAATACAGGTTTTGCATGTGGGCAATAATGCGATCGAAAGTAATGGCTTTGGCCATGATTTGGCGCTTGCTTTGCGAAAACACGACAAGTTTCGAATAAATTTACGCGAATTGAATCTATCGCGATGCAAACTAGACGATGACGATGTGTTCGAGTTGCAAATGGCATTGTTCGAAGCGAATCAGTTGGACGAACTGAATTTATCGCACAATTGCTTCAAAGGATCAACATTAAAGCGTCTCCTGATCAGTACAACGCCGAAGCGATTGATTGTTATCGGCTGCGAAGAGTTGCGATCCGAATGCGAGGCTTACAATGAGTCGGATTGGCGTTTCGCAGAAACGTCTTCGTACTCTTGTGAATCGTTCAGTTGTTCGTTGGATTCCATTCACAACGCGAAGCAGTGTGAGATTTTGATTAAAATGTTCAAGGATAAGTATCGGGAAGCAGTTAAAGTAGATGGCATTTGTGAAGGATTGTTAAATATATCGATCTAGCATGCACCTATTCAAGTTTTGTAATTTATTCGTCATTTCATTTACATTCCATAAATATATAGCCAATTTAATTATGAAATGTAAATGTTTAAAATTGAAACAATAAACACGATTATCAACTGAAATTTGTTTCACCTTGTTCCAACATTCTTAAATAGTGAACATAATTTAATAATGGCATTATTTGAAGATGCTGTTAAATAAATAAGCAAGCGAACACTAATAATGAATTCTATTCAATGTAACTTTACCTCAAGTATTGCATTTGCCATTGGTTTCAAGAAAAGATATTTGAAAACTTAATAAAGGAATATTTGAAACGGGTTCAATCTCCGGCAGAGCGTTACCGTTGACTATCGAGCGGCCAGTAGAGAAAGAACAGTACATCAGAAATAACCCAATCTTATATTCCCTTCCAAAAACTAAGAGGTTGTTCAAGGAGGATGTACAATGGGCCCAAATAGTAGGATCTAAGTGCTGCTTGTGTCACATGCCCTCCAACAAACCAACCAACCAAGGAATATTTGAAGCTGCATCTCCCTATTTGTGGGAATGTTAAAAATTGGGTATTGTCCAACTGAATATAAACTTAAAAAATTAATAACAAACTAATGTCTGCAGTATTTTCTTGTGATTTTGTGCTGAAAAATATTCTATGCACTATGATGATTCTAGTAATAGTATCTAGAACTGTATTTAAAGACATCAAGAGTAATAAGTTGTAAATGGTTGCATTAGCTGCGTTCAAGAGGGAACAACCCTGTTGGAGAAACATGCATTAACGTTGAGAGAGTATAATCTGAAGAACTGTTATACGAAAAGCAAGTGAAACACTTCTTCGGTACATTGAAGAATTTTGGAGCACCAATTTGAATATCACATAACAACGATAATAAAATATATTCGTTTTGAATGTCCGCATTGCTCAGTTCGGGCACTTCATTTGTATTAGTTTTTTACACATTTCCGTGTTAAAATTGCGCTCTTCATTTCCAGTTTATGTTGTCAGTCTGTATGAAACTCTTCGGATCGGGTGCCAAAGAACTCCATGCGCTATTTTTGCATTGCGTTTGAATATTGCACGGTTTGTCAACATTCAAATGATGCAAATAGCAGTGATCGCCAAGGGTGTAGAATTTCAAGAACAATGAGTCGATCCACTCGTGCAAGTCAGGTCCGAAGCGCTTTGCATTCGCCACGCTCAGAAATTCAAGTCGCTCGCGCTCGAAGCGACTAGGTAGGAACTTTTCATAGCTGCTGTCGAATTCTTTGAAACCCTCTGCTCCCGAGTGGATGAAGTTCACCTGGTTCTGAGCAATCGTGTTGCCGGCAAGCAGACTCAGCGGCGTGACAAGAAACTTTATTTCTGCGACAGAATCGTCTTGGTAGATCATCTTGACCACCCATGCTCCCGGCAAAAGTGGTTGCTTTAGGGATGGTTTGCTAAAGCCAGTAGCAAGCATGTCGTCGACGCTAATTTGAGTCACGTCAGCTAACTGCCCAGCGGAATTGATCCACATTAAGGTAATATTCGCAGTTTCCCCAGCTGCATTCGCTGCGTTGAAAGTGTACACGAACACGGGCTCCGAATAGGGCCCTAGCGCTCTCGCGAAATTGCGCGAAATTTGCTCCTTTTGATCGTACTCGCTGCTAATAAGAATCTGCTGAATTCTGTGGACAAATTGCGATGATTTCGTGAGCAGTAGGGTATTCTTTGGTTTGAACCAAGTCTCTACACTGATCTGTCCTACATTGGTCACATTCACCGCGTACAAAACGAGGGTTTTCTGGTAGGTGTCATTCGTGTGGAACGTGTGAATCTCCTTCATCTGGAAGGTGCTCGTCTCGCATGTTTGATTGAGAACCTTATTCGCTAAGCGGATTGCACTCTCGCTGAGCGTGAGTAAACTGTCCTCGGTATTTGGCCCCAAATCAAAGGAGTTGTAAATACTTTGCCAGTACGCATGGATATTCACGAGGTCTTTGTGATACGATTCTCCGTGCAACCATTGCTCGAGTTGGAGCACGACCGCTTGGTTGATTACCGGTTCAAACTTCCTCGCGAAGTAGATCTGTCGGTGTTCGGTGTTCTGGATCCGCAGCCAGTCCTCGGGTCTGAAATCGTTGGGACTGCAGCCGCACCAGTCGACAATATGCTTGTACTGGCACTTGCACCCCAGCTTGCGCTTCCAATTCGTCACGTGCAAGTTGTTGTCCACGTACGTGTTGCAGAACCGGGAGTTTCGGAGCGCGGTGTGGAAGAACGACTCGGCTGGGAGGAGTGTGTACGTAAAGAGCGTTTGCAGACCGGTGATAAGCGCGTCTGGCTTATCGGAAGCCACGTACTCTACGAATCGGCGGGACAGAGCGACCCAGTCGCTGCCGCCGTCGATTTGGATGCCCCAGGGGATTTTGCGCTCGCCCGTCCGCCACATGTGCGTGTCACATTCAACAAACGTCTTATCGAGTCCCTGCTTCTGGATGAAGCGCTGCACCTCGCGCCCATGCGACTTGACAAAGTTTTTGTCTTTGTTCATGGCGAGAAAGTCGACCAGCCGCGAGATGGGCTTTACCGGAAAGTCGGACTCACTCAGATTGATCACAAAGTCCCACTTCCAGGCGATGGTCGTAGTCAGCTCGCGCATTGCGGACAAGAGCATTTTGAGCAGCGATGCGCCTCCCCAGATTGTGGCGAATCGGCGACGTGTCAGTCTTATGTTCGGAAATTGCCTTTCCAAATGTAACAGCTCCCTGAATAAATAGTCTTGTCTCTGGGAAGTAAGCAAAGCATTTGTGCGTTAAACTACGAGCGCGCACGAAGCCGATGGGTACATACCGCATCTACATGAATATAAAAATAATGCTCCTTATTATATAAAATCTTTATCAACCGCTTCACTTGTCTTAGCGCTCGTCCGTTTAACGTCAGCAGGAAAACGATGCGAATGCCTTTGATATTCGACGCACCAGTAGAAGCAATTCGCGGAGAGAATTCTAAAATACATTTTTAGTTTTATTTATTGAATAGGCATTCACGTGTTTCAACTCAAAGCTAGAAACCGGATTGTATGCCTTTTGCATGTCGAAAACTATGTTATGGACAACTTGATGCTTCGGAATCGCCACAAATTAGCGCAGTGAGAAGTGTTGAACATTTTGCATATTTTGAGTATTGTGGCAATCAGTATTTTTCAAATAAATGGTGCAACGGACAAGCTTGCGAATAACTGGAAAACCAACGGGACAGCAAATACTTAACAGATGTGTTGACGCAACTAATAAGTTCGTATTAACAGATAGAAGACGTAGCTGCATACAATCCGGTCTCAACTAATGATGAATATAAAGTTTTTATTGAGTTTCTAACTACCAGTGTACCATTCTGCCTAAAGACGGTACAGTGTACCGAAACGTGTTGCAATGACAACAAAATATAGTAAAAGCCTGTTATAGGGAAACCCCCGTTATAGGAAAAGAAAGTGTCACTCCTTTGAAAAATACTCGTTAGTGGGGGAAAAACGTTTTCAACCTAGGTCATTCGTGAAACGTCGTCCAATTCATATTTGTTCATGGAGTTGAAGTAATCTTAGGAAGTTTTGTGAAGTACCGACTGTAAATGGTGTAAATTCTCCAGTTGCCAAACTTTGAAATTCCCAGTGTCTCCGACATCATTCGGTTGTAATAAGTCATTATTCGCTACTTGCACTTTTGGCTATGCCTCCGAAAAGAAAGCAAATCTCAATTGAAATTTAAAAAAATCATTGCCGCGCTAAGTGGTGAAAAGAAAATTGCAGTGTCGGATATAACGGGCTTTCACTGTATCAATAAAATCTCAATAATCCGCACGAGAAAATGATTCAGACTGAAGATTACATACTCTTAATGCCTGTTTGATAAATGTTTGTTGTGAAGTAGCCCCCACACGTTTGACGTGGATCTGAGGGGCACTTCATGTTGCACGAAGAATCTGGAAGTTTCGCCATCATTGTAGGCTGCTCATTGCCACAGAAACATTCTATTCTGCAAAGGTTTTCATTGAAAATTGTATTAGACCCAAAACAACAACTCCATAAAGCGGCTTTCCGAATAAAAATTTCGTCAATCGCGGACCGAATCAGTATTATTCAAGGAATTCCGTTTGGCCGCGATGCAAGTCGACATTTCTGAAGGGAAATACCACGAAATAGATTCCCTGTTGCGAGCACGAATTATAAAAAGATCGCCTGAATGTGCCCTGATGCGACGCATGAATTGCTTCCACCTAGAGCCAGCCCTAGCGGAACAAAATTGAGACATTTTCAAAAAACGAGATTGTCCCACCAAAATCGGGACGTGTGGCTTTCCCAACATACAATTAACTAATAAGGGGTTTCTCAATCCTCCTGCAATGCACACGGGGAATACCCGAAGATTCATTTGGGCAAGCACGGGAAATTTACCCGTTATCTGCTCGGAAGATGAAAGGATCCTTCCAGACACCCCTAAAGCATACTCGCGGTACCCTTTGGGTGCCGAAGCTCCAGCTTTCAGAAACTGCCGGCTCCACGTGGAGGCAATCGATGCGTTGCATTCGGGCGCTTCGTTACAGGGGCGCCAAAATTGGGAAATACCGCCACTTCCATGGGGCCCCAGAAACCGCGGGTGCAATAGAGTGTTTCCCAACATTTTTTAGCCATGCCCCACCAAACGCTTTGAAAAGTCTCTACGCCCCCCGCACACAAAATAAAAGTTTCATTACTCTAAAGAGAAATCTAAATTATAGGTTCTACCATAAGAAATGGTGAAACACACCAAAAATAAATTTTCATTTTTTTCAATTGGAATATGAATTAATAAAGATTGTTTCTAATTATTCCGTGAAGTACACAATTTTCTCGTTTAGATTGCTGAATACTTGAATGCATACTGTGTCTTGCGACTGTGACTGCGACTCGAGAAGTTATTTTATCTGTGAATCCCATACATATCGCATATTGTTTGCAATTTCTGAAGCAAATTTCTAACGGACTCCTTGTATTTATAGTACTTATTTAAATTTCAGAAGACGATTATTTTGCACCAGTAAATTTTTAAGTCGCCCAGCTTCAACAATAAAAATGCGCTAAACCCATATTGCGCCGGCCCTGACCGTAACGCATATAATCGTATGTAAATGACGATTGCAAATTTTGTGGAACGAATCCGTCGCGAATACGGAGACTCAACTGTAGAAGAAGAGATGAGAACTTACGAATATTGAACTCCTGCGAAAGCAAATCCCGATTGAAGGCACAATCGTATACAATATTCCGGCGAATTTGCGTTTTTGTTCTTTCCGTAAAAGCCGCTTAGCAGGCGAAAGTTCTTCTCGTCCTTGAAGCAGCCCAGCAATTTGCCCGCCTTGTAACCATCACTCGGACAGAAATTTGGCAATTCGGTAGGATACAATTGTCCACTATTAATAAGGCACGTGACATTCGCAATTTCTTGCTTGCATCGCTGCGTCTTCGCCCTGTGAATGGCCGATACAGCCTCTTTGGTAGTGATTTCGCACGATGGCACAAAATCCAGCTCTTCTAGCCGCAGTTTGGCCACGTGCTTTGCGACAGCTGGTGCCGAGGTGGGTGCCTTGGACGCCTTCAACTGCGTGTCCTCGTCGTCGATGAACACGTTGCTGCGCCGTGCAGAGTTCACGCTCGCCTCTGCGTCCTCGCTCCAGGTGTTCCCTAGTGATGCAGGGTCGCTATGAGCCGTGAAGAGGCCAATTGCGAGAAATAGTTGGCAGAAAAAGATCACAATGCCAATGATGAAACAAATGCGGTATCTTCGTATCCAGCGATTATCTACTTGTTTCACTACCATTATATTATCTCGCAATCAGTTTCCTGCGACATCGGAATGCTATCAATTCAGGAATATTTAAATTAAAGCGAATACACCTTGGCATTGTTACGAACTTGCTCAAGTTGGAGGTTAGACTATTAATTCGATGGTTTCATGCTTTACCCGGAGTTCTCGAACGAGTTCACTGCATCTGTTAATATCCTACAACATTTATTCTTCATGGTTATTTCAATAATGGCACTACACTGATCTAGACTAATTACAACGTAAACTTTGACGATAATATTATGCGCACATTTACGCGGATATGATTTCTCATGTTGTCAATAGATGGCATGCAGAAATTTGTTTAAATTGAAATTGTTGTAAAAGTTGCTATTATCTGTATTCTGCCATTGTTTCTAGACAATAAAATAATTGGTTCTTTGATAATAAAGGAAATAGTTTGCTTATTTTACTTCTGTCTCCTTGCTGCTTCTTGCATTCATGCAAATATTCTCAATTTATTTGTTACAACTTATTGCTAACGAACAATAATATTAACAAAATGTTTATAAACCATCGCATGTTCACGGTTTCGTGGTATTGGCAGTCTTTAACATGACTTTCTGAATATGTATTTCCCTTGAGATAATTCATATTATTTACGAAAACTATGAATAATTATTTCCCATCAGTTTCAGTCATTCGGAAACTGAAACATTTGTAATTTTCAGTACATTTCCTTGCTTTTCCGTGCTGCCCTCGGTAGAATTAGCCCATAAGCTTTTCATTGATTTTCCAGCATCGCTGCAATTTTTCAGCGATGATGTAAAGTCAAATAGAACTGTTTTACGCGACTAGAATGGCTGAAACAAATGTTTGTTAACTGTTGCCAGTGCGTTGAATGCACAAAGAGCATATATTTTTGAAGAAGCCTAGCTTTACGAATCACAATGGAAGAATCTTGCAGTTATGCGAAGCTGAAGCGCGAGAAGCCGACTCCCCGGAGCAACGTCTTCACTGAAGTGGACATCAGCGTGTCCAATATGAACATATCACCACCGAAGGATTCTTATAATCTCATTTACTTGTCATTCATTTTGGGAGGTGCTGGTTTCCTCTTTCCGTACAATAGGTAAGCGGGGTGTCATTCTGGCCTTCTCCAATTCCATGGAAAACGAGTTCGATTCTCTGCTTCAATGTCGCAGCTTCATCATGGCAATGGATTTCTTCAAGATGATGTTTCCAGGCACACCGGTTGTGTTTGATATGTCTTTAATTTACATTATCACAGCATTTATTACGGTGCTCTGCAACAACCTTCTGGTGGAAGCTTGCAGTTTAACTTCGAGGATTAATTTTGGTAGGACGCGCATGGTACCCTCTAATTTTCGTAACATTGCGTAACGTTTCAGGGTATACCATGTCTTTTCTGACATTGTTCTTTGTCGCAACAATGGAGATAGCTTGGGATGTTTTCAGCAAGTCAACTGCTTATGCTGTAAATTTAGGTGCCGTGGCTGTGGTTGCGATTGGTTGCACAGGTAAGCCGAATACTGCTACCATTTCCAATCTAATCATTGATACTCATTTGCCTAAAGTGCAACAATCCAGTTTTTATGGATACACAAGTATGTTGCCTGCTAGATACACGCAGGCCGTAATGGTTGGCGAAAGTAAGCAAATTTCTGCATTGAAATGCCCCCGGTTCAGGTCATAATCTTATCTGTACTATGCCAGGCGTTTCGGGCGTCTTTACATCGACGGTGCGCGTGTTGACCAAGTTTATTGTGCCCGAAATCAAAGCAAGTACGGTGTACTTCTTCACCATCTCCATCATGTCGATTCTGGTGTGTTTCGCGGTGTACCACTTGATTCGCATCAGTGACTTTATACAATTTTATTTGGCTCTGTACGAAAGAGCTAGAACTAGAATAGTTTTGGAACCAGCGGAAGATGCCGGTCTGGTATGTTTCCTTCCTGAGCCCTACACCTTCAAGTCTGCATTGCATCTGCATTACAGATTGATACTACTGATCTACAATACGGCATGTTGAAGATGCAGAATAGTTCGCCACCAAACACGTGCTTGAGCTTCAATAATCCCGTGTACGAACCGAGCGGACAAGCGCCGACTTTTAAAGTGGAGGACATCGTGATTAAAGGGCGCACCGCAAGCATAAGCGGCAGTAGGATATCGGATATTAAAAGTAGATGAAGAAGACACAATCTCAGATCATAGTTAAGTCGAAATCGTATTCTAGGAGGCATCCAGGCACGAATCGAAATCACAAAGGCGATCTACCCTTACATGATCTCGATCTGCATTGTTTATTTTGAGACATTGTGCCTATACCCCGGGGTGGCATCGGAGATCTATAGCTGCCGATTTGGCACCTGGATGCCCATTCTAATGTTATCGATTTTTAACGGATCCGACCTACTCGGGAAGATTCTGGCTTCGTCCACCATGAACATCTCCAGCACGAAACTGGTGCGCTTGTCGGTTCTGCGAGTCCTGCTTGTGCCCCTGTTCATCATGTGCGCGCAAATTTACACGCATCCCGGTATTTATTTGAAGGACATTGCTGCATTTGTCCTCTCGATCGTCCTTGGCGTCTCCAACGGCATTCTGGGAAGCGTGCCAATGATTCAGGCACCAAGTCAGGTTGACGATTGCTATCGAGAGTTGACTGGTATGTGCATACCTGTGTTCGTGGTGGAAATAGAAACAGCGCAAGTTTCAGGAAACCTAATGACACTCTTGTACAACTTTGGCTTAATCTCTGGTTCGCTCACGGCTTACTTCATCGAATCGATCATACCCAATTATCCACCCGATTACTGCGAGAGCCGATTGCATCACATTTACCGACAGACGACTACAACGACAACGACAACAACCATGAGCGCCACATTCATGCCAAGCAGCATCTTCGAGAATACGACGGAATTGTTTACATTTACATCCGAGTCGACTATGAATATCACAGCATTTTAACGCGTCCCTTCAAATGTGAATAAATAGTTAGACTAATATAGGAAAGTAACCGAAATGTATGCAAATTCACAAAAAACATCCTACATTGACATTTTTTCAGAAATAAATGTAGGCAACATTACGCAATATATAAGGATTCATTACAATGTTTGCCATTCTAGAATGGAATCAATTGTAACATAACAAGAATTATCAAGTGGAGTGAAACTCATTTTGAAGTTCCTTTTTTAAGTGTCATGTTATATTATGTCACAGTTTATATATAATAATTATCATTGTTGAAAAAACATTGAATCATTTCATCTCCTCTTGCTACAGGAACAGCATCTGAGGTAGAACCATTTAATGCGATTTGTAGAATACGGTCGCACCTCAAGTCTTCATGGACTTTTCTTCCTCTGATTCATTATTCAATACTACACCTTTGTTGTTGTCCTCCTTGTATGGCCTCTTAGTTTGGAAGAAATAGGATTTGGTTAGGGAATCTTAGAGAATGCAGTACTCTCCTCCACACCTGCTTTTTCAGAAGTAGTACTGTCGTCTCTCCACTGGCTTCTCGACGGTAACGTTGGGCTAGTGACTCGTAGACCACCTACCTAAACCTCGACAAGGTACGGTACGGGTACGTACTACGATGTAATACCTCTATATATAGGTAGCGGGTATAAAAGGTACCGGGTATATATGGACAAAGACAGTAGATGAAATCGTAACGTGAAAATGTGTAATAGTTTATTTGAAAGTTACATAAAATCGCCTGAAATTCATTTACCAGCATCTTCCTTGAGGCCCACGGTTTGGTTGAACACAATCTACGAATTATTCGCGATTTAGTTCAATAAAGGCTTCCGCATGAAAATACAAACCTTCTCTGAAGAGGTATCAGGATCTACTGAAAAGAAACCCAATCGTTCAAACTGAAATTTATCATAAACTTTCGCGTTTGCAATGGAAACATCCGCTAGGGCCTTGCTAATCTTCAGGGAGTCTAAATTGCAATCGGTTATGAAGCCACCAGGCACTTCAACGGGATCTTCTGGATTCTTATGCTTAAACCTTAAAAAAGAGAGGAGGACAGTTAATGATAGAATGGTCCATAAAATGCTAAATGCTTACAAGGGTTCATAAATACGAACATCAACATCGATTGGCTCACTAACCCAGTGAATAAAAGCCTTTGGTTTAGATTCCACTTTGTCGACTTGAATGCATTTGCACACAACTTCAGCAATGCCATTAGTGGAGGTATTCTTGATAATATCAATCACTTCCAGAACATAACCGGCATGTCTAAGGCCAACAGGCTGGGTCCTTGTCAAACGTCTGTATCCCTTGTTAGCAACTTCCATGAAATCGCTTTTTTCAATGAAAATCTCTTTATTGAACGCAACTTTATGCGATCCTAATTCCGGTTTCGAGGGAAAGTGTGGTACTTCCACACAGAGTGCCTCTTTTTGTGGCAAGTTATTAATGCAAATTTTTAATGGTTCCAACACTACCATTGCTCTGAAATTGTGTAAAGATTCATTACAGAAGTTCAAATTTGATAGTAAGATACCTCGGAGCATGAACATTCAAGTAATCTCTCACAAACGCTTCCAGCATAGAAGGATCAACAGTACTCTGTGCCCCAGTGACACCCAATTGGGCACAGAAATTGTTGATTGCCTCGGGAGGAAAACCTCGGCGTCTTAGAGCCGTTAAAGTAAACAATCTTGGATCATCCCAATCTGCGTGAAAATGAATTCAAAATGAAGCATTCTTCGAGGGGGCAACATACCTTTGACAATATTTTCAGTAATAAGTTTAGCGATTTTGCGCTTAGAAACAACCGTGTAATTAACATTTAGTCTTCCATACTCCCACTGGACGGGGCAATAGATATTTAACGCATTACAAAGCCAATAGTAGCTAGACCTCCGCGATTGGAATTCTTTAGTGCACAGAGAATGCGTAATCTGTTCGATGCTGTCGCAAAGGCAGTGAGTGTAATCATACGTTGGATAAATACACCATTTCGATCCAGTACGGTGATGCGGAATGAAGCGCACTCGATATGCAACCGGATCTAATTTTCCTTCCTCTAACGTGATTTTCATGCGCAATGTTGCTGCTCCTTCATCAATTTTCCCATTTTTCATATCCTGTTACAAATCGCATAAGCTTATGTAAACATGATGGCAGAATCATAATTAGACCAGTTTTCTTATATACTATAGAGACCCTGGGTATGAGTGCCAAATGGAGAGAGAAATTGTATTAGGTAGGATATTAGGACCAATGAAAGTAAGGGAGTTTAAAACAAGAATAAACGTGGAACGAGCAAACGCGGGAGGAAAAGGAAAACGTGACAGACAACGCCTGGAATGGGTCAAACATTTCAAAGAGGACCTAAAACAAGCTGTGGCGAGAAATTGGAGAAAAAGCTTCTGCAGCGCAAAATCGAGGAAAATAGCCTAGGCTACGAGCATTAATCATCTTCCTACAGGTCAGGATTTAGAAATCATCCCGATTTAACGCATATTTTTGATATAGATTGGTACATGACATCATATTTCGACATTTTATTATTCATGGGCGGAAGCAGTATTATTCAAACAATTGGAAGTAGCTGCGAATTTATTCGTATAATATACATCGAAAAATTGACTCGGCACCGGGAGACGAACCCGGACAACCCTGTCGACTCCCGGTGCCGAGGCAATTTTTCGATGTA
>JAOEHK010004700.1:0-14156 GCA_025447835.1 Labidoglobus nevermanni
AAGCAATATCCTGTCCATTTGAAAAGGTTATTAAAGAAATTACAAATTATATTCCGTTATATTCCGTTGATTGTAATGCATATTTTCATCCTCCCCGGGCAACGCCGCCTCTAGTAATAAATATATATGATAAGTGGGGCTACACCCCCGCGGGGGGTTTTCCTTCTTACGGATTTCTAGATCGACATAACTTAGGGTAGTCTTCCTATCCAATGCGGTCACAGATATTTCTCCACTCTAGTCTGTTAATTGCCTTAGCTTTTCAGTGATATACTCCAAGTCTTCTCAGGTCTTGTTCGATTTCTTGTAACCAGGTGCTCGTTGGCCTCCTTTCTCTCTACCTGCCCCCGACCTTCCATTCCTGTACCTTCCGTATCGGTGCTCCTGGTCCAGCTCTCCAACATTGATTATATGAAACTATAAAAATTATATTGCTATAATGAAGATATGATGAAATGATGAAGTCAGGTATTTTAGCAAATCCTTAACGGATATGATTTAGATTATTTATTTATTTGATTATGTGGGCACATATATCCTAAGAAGGAATCTAATGACAATAATTAACGTAACATGTTTACAATCTCATGATGGCACAGCAATTAAAGTAACAATATGTACACCAAAATGCTACGAAAGTATAGTTTCAGTATGGGTTCAATAGCAATACGAGAGCCTTCTATAAAGGTCAAGTTTTCATAATTTCATGATAAAATTCCAGAAAAATACAATGCGCAATAATATCATAATACATTATATAATTTGGAATATAGAGTATGTACGTAAAGAAATATATAAAGGCCCATTAGATGGAAATAAAATTGTGGGAATCGTACAAGAAAAGAAAGCTATTTATTGTATAGCAAATTGACATCTCTCTTTAAATTATAAAAGAAAATTATTACTACAAGATCAAGTCACTTACTTCTTTAGAGAAATGCTCCACCAGAGTTGTCATTTTGACGTATTGCAAGGTATCATCGCTTACCTGCGAGAAATAGACATCTCCTTTAGGGAAAGGAGGAAGTCCTTCGTACTTTGGCAGGGAAAATATGTCTATTTCATGTGCTTCATGTATGTATCTATTTTATGCATTCGCTTGAAATTGAATGCTTAATTTTCTGTTCTGAAAGGTATTCTAGGTGATCGCATTTTTATCAATTACTAGAGGAAATAACCCCAGCGTAGCTTGAGGTGGGCTCAAATCAAAATCCCAATCCCGAGTCCTACTAATTTTTAATATTTGTAACTTTCTTTAATCCCATTTTGTAACGGTGTAGATACGAACCGATCACCTGGAAGGGCTCGAATGAGAATTCCGATTTCTTCTAATTTTTTATATTATTTGTAATTTTTTAATCCCCTTTTGTAATGGTGTGCATATTGTTTATCTCCCCCTACTGATCGGACACCTGGTTCCAGAACTGCAATGTTTTCTTCCTAAAGTTCCCGCACGTTCCGATTTTGCTCCCGATATTTACAAATGTACCGATTTTGTCGGGGCAATCGCGTTTTTTGGTAGACTGTCCCACTTTTTACAAATGTCCCTATTCTGGCAGGACAGTTTACGGGTACCCTCGAAGAGGGTTAGGTCGGGCTCGATCCAGAGCATACCTACTAAAAAACATGCATTGGCCTGCAGCCCACGCGGGGTTGTTTATGTCAGGGGAGCGTAGAGTATGTAGCGAGGGGGTAAAAATCAAGGGGGTTTAGGGGACAAGGCCACAGGGCCTGTAACATCATAAATGATTACCACTTTGATGATATGACGGATATTGAAATGATTGGAAAAATAAAATAAAGTAAATCCACGGGATTCAATTTTTAATACATTTTTGATAAGTTCTCTCTTCGTTACTAGGTCTGAAATAATTGATAACAAGTTAAATTTTATACTCGCCAATCATTACTTTACGTTTTTCCGTTTTTCCATTGTGCACTTGTCTGATATGATGGTATTTAGGTCGATACATAACTGACTGAAATGACAGATTGGAATTTAAACAATATATATATTGAACAACCTGGACATTGCCGATGCACCGATCAACATTTCTGCCAACCACGTGACGTGGCGCTTTTATAGCGCACCAAATGGGAATAATCGGCGCGATAACGTTTTTGTTATAACGTGGACGGTTTAATGAGAGACATACATCTAGCGTGAAACAGAATTTCAGTCATCTTTGGAACTCTGGTGGCATGTTGACAAGGAAAGTGGATGGACTTGCCTTGCGGTGTCTTCATGAGCATCGCCAAAGATTATCATCATTGCGAAAAGACGATAATGAGGACGATGACTGAACTGTAATATAATAAAAGAATTAACTACATGGGTAAATAATGCTTGACTAAAACTTGTTCGTGTTTAAAATATTTATGATCTCCAAATATAATTCACAATTATGAATCAATTATAAATCAGATAAAACGTTCTTTAATTCACGTAGGAACAACTTTTAAATCTTTACAGGAGAAGAGAAACCTGGAACTGGCCCAAGAGCTAAAACAGGACGATGCCGAGAAGATTAAACAAAAGAGAAAAGAAGCCAAGGGGTAGTGGACTACGAGGTCCTTATGTGGAACTAGGGTGAAATAAAAGGTCAAAGAAAACCAAGGAATACATTGTTGAAGGAGAAAGATGAGGAGGACCAATTTACTATATAAACTTATATTTAATTATATTTATATTAAATTCTACTTGTAGTTATTGAATGTAGATTTTGACGAATAATCTAACGTTAATTTGTGGTTCATAAGTCTTCATCTTGTTACAATGTTATTGAAAATCCATATAAAATGTATTCCAATGATGTCAACGTTATCTCACTTAAATGAAATTAGATTTATTAATTTATTTATGTTTAACCGATCTTTACCTTTATTATGAGCTATCCATAATAATAGAAAGATGTGATAATAACACAATCGTGCTTGGTAGACGAGCGGTAATTCAGAGACGGATAGCCCACGATTCTAGTGACTTGAGTTCAATCCCCTGCGGAGCTTTACTTTAGTACTTCAGCTAAATTGGCCAGATATGGTTGCAATACTCTCCTCTACGACTCCTCATCCCATCCCAATTACCCAATCCTACATTCCCATCCAATAAACTAAGAGGCCCTACAAGGAGGGTGTAGAATGGACCCAAATATTAGGATCTAAGTGCTGCATGTGTCACCTCCCCGCCAGTAAACCCAACCAAATGATACAAGAATTGGCGAAAAGCAGTTCAAATGATGAAAGTCATGAAATTATGAAATTACTAGAAATTGTAATTAAAGAAGTTGTTATGCCCACATATTTCGATTTGCTTATACCTGGAAGTTTAACAACAATTATCCATCTGCTCATAATCGTGGGCATAGCGAAATAAAAATACAACATAACGGTTCCTTCGCTCGGTTTGCACCATGCAATGGTTAAGTGACCATTTGTTAAATGTTCCGCTCCAAAGATGCGCAATACTTGAGTCAGAACTGTTGCCGATTATTGACCAAAGTGGATATAACCGTAAGCACACTTCCGATCAACTAAATTCAATTCGAAATAAACTTGTAGATTTTATGCGCATCTCCACCCTTGAATAGTAAGAATGGCTTTTAATATTCCTCATAGACGAAGCCTCATAAAAGTTTTTGCTAATCAATTCAGAAATATATTGCATGTACTATCGTCTATAACAAGATTTTCATATCGAGATAAAAACTAATTGGAGTTTAATCTATACCATAAGCAATGTTGGACAACATTAATGTCATATAACTATATATCGTCGTTTAATACTACTGCAATTTTTTAAACTTTACATATATCCTAGGTTCTCTTCGAATTTGTCTAATGAATGGAATTGATCATAAATCGCGGTTACAGAATACCGAGATGCGTCATAAGTTACATTTTCAAATATGTCGTGTAAGCCCTAAATATATATACCCAGAACTGAGCATTTAATAAAAATCAGTTTGTCGGAACATTCTCTGTTAATAAGTTTTACCTTTTCTGTAAATCAACTCTTTCAACATTTCCATTGACTATAATTGATATTATTAACGTTTATCTCGAGTTCTACATCTCGCCTTTTGATGTTTAACTTTCAATTCAGTTAGTCTCACCTGCCAATGTAGTATAACAAATGCAGAAGTGATATTTCTAGAATAATAAGCAATATGGTATTATATTTATTAATTATCCAGAAATTTTATGCGAAATAAAGTTAAATCAAATTTACCATTCTCCTGCCATGGTCATTGTTACAAAATATCGGTCTGACGCATATTACTTATTAGTTACCTCCAATTAGTAATGGGAAAGGTAAAGTAATGTATTTATAATGTGAATTTTTAGTATATATTTATTGTACGATTAATACACGATAAGTATCGACAAATTACAAGCTAAGATTGGAGTAAATTTGCTAAGATATCACAAATTAACAAATATCTAAACTTAATGGAATTACAATCATTAATAAATATACCAGAGATATTTCATTATCCTTATAGATCTCACTCACAACACTTTGATCAGTTCATTTGGAAAACATTGCTCCCTTAAACATATACTTCCCTTTTCGGCGATGAACTACTGTTAGTCAATGAATTGTTTGCCCCAGTGCTTGACAAACTATTATTGTTCTGTGAAGCAATTGATGTCTTTCTACTGACGTCCCCGCTATTGCTTACATTTCCATTCAGCAAATCCAGATGCGGACTTGATAATCTACCCGGGGTATTCATAGATATCTTGCGATCGCCTTCACCTACTTTATTCGACTTAGGTATTGACTTATCCTCAATCGCTTTTGTTTCATTCCACGTATTACTATTGCTTTCCTCCTGTTCATCATCGGTTTGTTGTATCTCGGTCACGGTAGCACCAGATGCCTGCTGGTTGTTCTGGAAAGCGTGCGCGAATATCGGACTATGACTCATAGGAATCGTGCGTGTTAAAACTGGACTTTTAGTGACTTGGGTTAGTCCTAGAGTGGTAATTTGCGATAGGGTCATAGGAAGACTAACAGGGGTTGTGAGGACAGGACCAACGCCAGGCGACAGAATTGCTTGCGCTAAGGCCGTCGTTCCAGGCTGTCCCGGATGCAATGTGGTGTTCACACTACTCGACCCATCGTTTTCAACGATGGGCGAAAGTAACACCTCGACTAATGGCACTGTGGTTGAAGGGTAGCCCTGATACCCAGCACTTTGCAGCTGATGTGGCATGAGGGTAACACCAGGCATTTGACTATGCATGGTAATAGAATGTCCGAAACGGTTCTCTCGGTCGATGCCTTCTTTCGTTACATCTGGGGTAGGAATTCGCGGTCGGCTTTTCAATGGATTCATTGATCCTGCTATGGATAGTCTTCCATTGTCTAGAAGTAAGGTTTACAGTGGACAATTTGAGTAAAGGCAATGGTATTACTTTGCTTTGGATGTCTTTGATTTCTGCCTGATTTCCGCCCAACTAGACGATCGTAGATTGTCAATTTAGGTGGCGGTTGACTTGTTGGCAGTTGCCCAGCGTTTTCTACATACACAGAGTTACCACGATGTCGGGAGAAGAGGCCACCGGAGCTATAAGCTGTCGATACTGATCTAGTGGACCTTGTACGTGAAATTTGACGGGTAAACCAATTTGAGCTCTTTCGGCGGGATACGATAGGTGTATCAACACTCTCCTATAATGGGTTCTCTTTAAATTCTTCAATTTCTATAAACTATTTACAGCTTCTTACATAATCTGCGTAGATATCATCAACTACAGTTTTCCTTGGCGTTATCAAATTGGCGTACATTGCATCAGTATTTTTTACTTTGTACTTTTCCGCTGATCCCTGCGGTTCCTCCTTGCGATAATGCTCCGAAGCAACCGTGTAGGGCAAATCTTTTGGGACTACGTCATCCCAATACTGATCCTTTAAGAGTTCCGGATGCTCCTCGTGCATTTCATCAACGATCATATAACTTGCCTGAAATGTTTAAAAATTATGTGGTTTCCTAATATATGAATAATAAGCTGCTTCAGAAGGATTTGGCAGAAGGTAGGTAAGGTAGGTAGGTAAGGTATGCCTTCTCGTGTTGAATGTGAGTTGCGAATTTCACAATGCGAACTTGTTTTGTGTCCTTTCAATCTTACCTTGATATGCCTGTCAATGAGCCAGTTTAGCTCAATGTCGTCATCATCTTCGCCGAAAGGATTGATCAGCACTTCTGCGACCTTTAGCCAACCCAAGTAGAAGCAAAACTATAAAATTTCAATGCAATATCAGCAGATCATATAATAGAACTTCGTATGCGTCAGTATAGTCATAGCTTACCTGTAAAGCAGTAATGAATGGAAAGTACATGTCTGACAATTCTAATTTTTCAACGCGTTTAGGGGCATTTGGAACAAATTGTTGACCCAATAGTGCGGCAATAAAATAAGTATATAATGCTAGAGTTACCACCTAGAACAAAATTGTTGGCAATTAGCTTTCTTAGAAATCACGCAAAATGCTAGAAATAACGGTTTTCCCAAAGAAAGGAATGAGTATATTTAAAAGTGTTTATATATAAAATATGATAAATTTAGGTGAGTTAGCGGACTTAACAACAATGTACAAAGATTTCCCGCAAACTTTATAAGTTGTCATCTGTAAAAGAACTAGGAATAATGGAGATACAAATGAGTAAGGCTGATACTAGGAATCATAGATGTTGTTTTTTTCGTTATAACTTTCAAACCATGAAGGTTTTTCAAATTTCCATCACTGCCACATCTTCCCAGGAGTATACGGAATAAGCCTAATATTTCATTTCGATCGAAGTAGTTTTATTTTAGGCGGAGATCCTAAACACACAGACGGACAAAAGGCAGCCATACATTCAATTTTAAATATATAGATGAATGATTCCTTGCTGTACCTCAAATGGAAAGAAATGTAGTAAAACCCAGGCAACCCTGAGCCCTCAACTAGTTTATAAATAATTAATTCGTACAAAGTAAAATTTTTACGAAAAAGAGAAAAAGATGAATTTGTGTTTGAAATAGATTTTACTAACATAAATGTATGATTATGATATTAATGTAATTATATTGGTTTTCGTAAATAATATAGGAAGTAAATATTTGAAATGCCAAGTTTATTCTAGAATATTTATAGGTAAATTCTTCTTTCGTTACATGCGTAGCCAAGTTCTTGGTAGTTACCAGAGTAACAGGAACAACCAAAGAAGATTATTTGCAACATCTTCATTTATATTTTTACTTTAATTCAAGTCAAACACGTGCAAAACACCGATTCGTAAACAAACTTATTATTCTACGTGTTAAATTAAAACATTTGAAGTAATATTGTGTTTATAGGTAATGTCCTTTACGATATTTGCAGTTTATGCCAGATCTTTCGATCGGCTGCATTTGACGCCATGTTGAGATAATATCGCTACAGAGTCAGTGAAGTAGTGCTTTAGTAGATTAGCAGCACTATTCTCGATCGAGTTACAGCAAGCACATTTCACTTGCACGATTGCTTTGCCTTGGCTTCGCCGGTCCGCAAGAAGTGCAAAAGATACACGAGAAATATTTGAAAGTATAGTAACCGGTCACTCAATCTGCTCTTGTAGAAGTTCTAGCAAGAGCAACCGGCATTTCAACTTTGTCAGGGAGTTAAAACTTGATTTTACGCAATTTTCTGCCAGAGTTGCGATTATCATTGATTTCCTATTTGCTCCTTTACTAATTCACTATTTCTCAATAATCGTCGAATCCCAGATGAACTACGAAATTATTGTTTATCGAAATATTAACAAACATTGAATGATTCAAAAATTTAATCATCGAGGAATATGACTGGCCTGCAACAATAATCTCTGCCTAATGTGGACACCGGGCTTCTCCCCATATCTGGTCCCTTCCCTACCTGTGGCTTATCAAGAGGACGGAAGGAAATATGATATAGGAACACAGATGCAAAAATGCCGACTGGCGGGACACCGCTGGATGCAAACAAGCTAAACTGTTCCTGTCGCCATGAACACAAAGAGCTATGTAGCTCATGCTTCTCGCGAAAGGAGACTACGGATGGCCCATCATATCTACATGTGAAGCGTGTGAAGCACGTCTTCATATCCGGCAGCGTATATGGAAGAGAAAAAGATTGGTGCGATTTCGTAATAGTTGCGGAACGATTCTGAATGGTTACGTATTAGTTGCGGAACGATTCTCGGCCATTACGTAATAGTTGTGGAAAGATTCTCTGCGGTGAGGTAATAATCTGCGAACGTTTCTCGTCGATAAGGTAATGGTTGGCTAACGATTCTCTTATGTCATCATAGGCGCAATTAAACACCCCAGAGGGTGCACTTCGAATCATCCCAATACACCTAGTAGTTCCTGAGAAAAACAACAAAAACTGCCAAACAAATTTCCTCAATCGATGGGATAATCGGCAGTTTTTAAGATTTTTCTCAGGAACTACCGGGTGTATTAGAATAATTCTAAGTGCACCTTATGGGATGTTTAATTGCGCATACGATGGTATAAGATTCATCTCCGAATTCCTGATAATTCCTGCAAAATATGAGGAAATGTGTGGGCGGTTTTAATGGTTTTTCTCAGGAACTACAGGGTGTATTGAGATGATTCGAAGTGCAACCTGCAGGGCATTCAATTACACATCCCAGTTATTGGGATTCCCCCGAGGTAGGGAAGAAATTTCTGAAGGCATTAGGGTCGACAGAGATAGAGGAGGAATGGGACCAAGCACCGGGAATGCATCACTCCAAGATATTCCTGGGGAGTAAGCCATCAAGTATCTCCAAACGTCTTACACTCTCTTGGGGACGTGCAAGACTTAGGGAACTCGTGGTGCTCATTACGGGTCACTGCGGGCTCAATAAGCACCTAGCTAAGATGGGTCTTTGCGAAGACCCACTATGCAGGTACTGCATAGAAGAGGATGAAACTCCTCAGCACATAGTGGGCAGGTGCATCGCACTAAGGGTGCAGCAGAAGGTAACCTTAGGGAAGGAGGCACTGCCCCACGCTGAGATGACTAGGATGAGAAGACTAGGGGATTAAGGGTGTGATAGCATAAAAGGACCGAAAGGACCGAGGTGCAGGGAACCGTAGGTAGACCGATCCCGACGTAACAAAAAAATCCTTTAATTGATGTTCGGTATCTGGTATTCTTTTGTATCCTCGTTTCGGACGCAGACATATCATACTATTGTTGCAATTTATCTTTCTTTTTGTATGCTGGGTGCAGCAGATATCGAGTTTTCTCTCCTTCAGTTCCATTATTTCTTGCTCTATCTTGTTAAGTGAAGTTATGTTTCGCATTCCAATGCATATTGTATTCACCTTATGTTTCCACCTTCAATTACTCATTTTCGCATGGGCCATAATCGTAGCTTGCTTCCGAGTTTTGACGCCGATACTATAAGCGTTCTTGAGTCCCTTCCCAATGGGCAATCCGCTATCTTGATCAACTAACCAAAACTTTAAAGTTATAGTGGGCCATCTTGTGAAAATCTTGCTAAATTTGCAGACAGTGTTTTGACTATTCTTGGGTTTCTCAACAATAACGTCGAAATCTATTTAAACTGGCGACAATAACAATAAAATATGAAAATATCAACAGAAAAATGTATTCGTCAGCGCAGTTGATAAGAGAATGAGAACGCAATTAAACGTCAACTTGAAATTCGAAACGTGATAACTTTCCCATTCGAAATGAATGAAAAGTGCAATCATATGGAAATATCCATGGTCATTATTCTGAGTGCAGCAAATCATGACTTTTCCAAACTGCCATTGTTATGCACAACGAATAATCTCGTCTGTTCGCAATTCTTCATAGCAATTGTCGATGGCGTACAAAAGCGAACAATTAGCGATGTTTATGACAAATATGCATTACTAAGCTTTACTTTGCATCATTGTTTGAGATGATTCATTATACGAAGAGACGCCAGTCCAGCATACATTGATGGAGCAACTAAGGCACGAAACAAATTCAAATTTCAACAAACAACTGTATTGTTTGCGATCACGTATTGCGCATCTGATTGACGCACTTTAATTAAGACTCGTTCAAGGAAAACCGTGAAATTAAGGCACGCAACGTGAACACGGCGGGAATCATAAAAAGATTTAAAATATTTTCGTGATTTCACATTTTTTATTATCGCCGACCTTAGATAGATTGGTTTGTTAGAGGGCCTACTACTTTGGCCTATTGTAGATCCTCCTTGTAGAGCCTCTTAGTTTTGAAGGGAATATAGGATTGGGTTATTGAGCGTACTGCAGCCATATATGGCCATTTCAGATATCAGATGTGTACTCTCTCTACTGGCCGCTCGGCCAGGGATTGAACCCAAGTCACTAGCACTCGTGAGCTATTCGTGTACCATCTCCGTTACCACTCGGCTACCTAGCAGTTAATGTCTACCATGCGTAATGTTCTACGTAAGTCATGTTGGCGTTGATATTTTATAGAAGTGAAAAAATGCAAGTTTCGATGTTACCCGGCAACATATTATTAACCCAAATTCGTTTATCAATATCATACGCCCCTGGCATTTATTGCGGTCGTTGTTGACCGCCAATTTTTAATAATAATCATCGTTTATGCGTAATTAAATAGTGAGCGTACTTGAATCGCAATAAGGAATATTGTTAATGTTTAAATTGACCTTGGAATTCGCTCTGAAATGACACTACTCATATTTCTTATATTATTATCACTCTTTCGCCATAGTCGCAGAGTCAATGAAGTGTTTCATATAAAATGAGAGAAACATTAGGAAGGATATGTGGAGAACGTCAATCGAATAAATG
Source organism: Labidoglobus nevermanni (assembly GCA_025447835.1). Taxonomy (NCBI): domain Eukaryota; kingdom Metazoa; phylum Arthropoda; class Insecta; order Coleoptera; family Staphylinidae; genus Labidoglobus; species Labidoglobus nevermanni. The sequence continues at coordinate 10,828 of JAOEHK010004700.1, forward strand.
CGAATGACTTACTTGCGTGTATACTAATGGCACGCAGACAGTATCATATCCAATGAGGCCGCCAAGTCGCCGCCTAATGTCCGACAGTTCCGTCAGAAGTGTCTGCACGATGTGGTCGCTGCTAATCATTCCTTCCTTGCGTGCGCGATTGATGATGTTGGTCGCCCAGACGAGAGGCATCCAGTACTTGGACATTGGCGTCTTGCCGTCCATTAGCTCGAAGATTTTGCGTTCACTTTCCATCATTAGACCTGCAGAAAGCGAGTAATGTAATGACCCCACATTCGCTTCACCATGTTTCTAGGCCAGCGTTTCATTCCGGAAGCAGAAATTTCCGCTTCTTTGTCGTTGACGTTAATTGTTCCAAATATCGAAAATATCAGGTGGTCTATAAATGCTAAATAGAGGATTGAATCCTGAAAATTGGGGTATAAAGAAATATACTTCACACTATTAATAAGCGCAAAATTTCAGGAGTAAAGAGTCAATTTAAACCATTTCCTAACAGGATGAAATCAACCCATTACTGACATCAGAAACGCAACTCGATATTCTATAAGAAAGTCTATAAAATAAGGGAAATGCCAAACCCAAATTTTTCTGTAAACATCTTGTTCAATGTAAAACCTCGCCATTTCTTGCATATCCCCACAAGTAAATGACCCAAGCACAAGGAAGCTACAGCCCAACAAACCTCGCATAAACATACAACATTCTACTATTAGGTAACTATTATATTGCACATGGTACTTATGCAACGGGACGCTAAAATCCTAGAACCGGCACTGGTAAGGGCTAACTTTGAATAAATCGAAGGAAGGTACTCTACAATATCCCCGTTAGCATAAACCTGCCTTAAAACCTCCCTTAATCGTAGTCTGCAATTCTCACATTTACCTATATAGATTTCCAACTATCCTGGTTTTGAAAACAGGTGCCCGAGTGGGTTACCTATATCTGGCTAAGGTGCAACTGACAAACTCTAGGAATAGCTTTAACTTCTGGGCAGATGTCGGTAATTCCCTGTGCTTACACTGTAGTGTACTGAAAATTATGTTTTTCTAATGTTCATTTGACGTTGCACCGTCAAATAAACTTCAAATAAATAAATAATCAAATCAATTTGAGAAACACTGCTATAGTCACAAAAATTGCGCAAAACATAAAATACTTACCGGGCCAGTTGTCGCTATATATAGGTCATGATTGACATACATGTATATATAGTATCATTTATAGTGTTTACAATTGAGTCATGAATGTACAATTATGTAGTTGTTAAATGTCGCATTTGTCTGCTCTGCATATCAATATTACTGCCGAATTTCCAAGGTCCACGCAATGGCGCAATTTGCAAATGAAAATGTTGGTTGCGGGCCACCATAACAGATTTCGGTATTATGTATTGATGTCTTGCAGCGCATATTGAATCGATGACGCAAACAAAAGAGGAGGACGCACTCACCTGAATCAACAACGTGCTGCCACGTGGGAAAGCGTTTCTTCACTCGCAACGAGACTCTTTGCAGTGTGATAACATATGCTAAGACTGCATATCGGACGATGTTCCGACGCATCAACCTTTGTCGTTCATCCTGTGGTAGATGGGCAATGAAGCATTACCATATTGGCAATGTTGTTACTTACCGCCCCGGGTATCCCGGCATTCAGGAATAGGGCAAGCGTATCTGGCCATGGCAGCAAACGATACTGCTCCCACCATCGTTTCACCACCAAGGACACGTAAAAGCCCAACACGAAGGACATGGGGATCGTTTCAGATTGTTGACTAAAATATAATTGAATTCGTTCAAATACTCTGCAACATACAATAACAAGCTTGTTTACACGTGCTGAGCGCAGCTTTAATTAGTGTGAAGCCATGCAAGACAAGCAAATCTCACTTCAAAGTTGATTACCTTTGTTGATCGTCATTTAATCCAAATCGATATAATAAATTAATTGAGTAGTATAGAAGCAGATAAGCTAGCAGCTCTCGCCATACAAGTTTGTAGACACTCCCTCGCCATCTAAAAAAAAAACAACAATAAACACAAATTGCCATTGCAAATAATAAACAACCATTCAAATTGCAACGCAATTAATGAGCAGAATCAGCGATTTGCAACGCACAAGAATTTGCAAACCGTTGATAAACATGCAAATTAGCACAATAAACCTGTCTTCTGCTGATTTACTCATTCGAATATGTTGAGAGTTTCCTTGGCAAATACATTACCAAATGCTATAATTATTCTTTGACTATAGGTGGCTTTGTCACTCCTTAAGAAATACGCACTGAAAGATTCATTCATATCAACAATCTTATCTTTGATTCACATTTCCGACTCGTTACGAATGATGTGGCATAATAAATTCCTGAATTTTCAACTTGATTAATCTGCATTTGCATCGAGATTGCCTGGGAACTGCAATTAGTTATAATTACTTTGATTACAATTGCATAAGCGTTTATTTTTAAATTATTTAAATTACTCCAAATGATCAACTGAAATTTGACATGCGATTTCTTGAAAACCCGGATGAACAATTCATCGTTATTTATGTAGTGCTAGATGCATGTTGGCAATTAAAAAATGCAGTAAAGTGTAATCATCGATGTCATTGTCACAGGTGCTAATCTGCAACTTGCATTTGCATTTACGTGACGGAACAATAAGTTATGCAATGATGACATGTGGGTATTGGAAAAATGTCAAGTTCATAGTGGTTGATAATTCAATGAACTCTCAGTTATTGCAAATTGTACCTTTACAGGCAGAATTTTGGAAAAGTCCTAATAAGCCATGTAATAGCAAATTAACGGATTTGACAACTGAGGACATGAATAGGTTTAAAGTATAGTAGACGCTCGCTATTCGCGGTCTTCACATTCGCGAATCCGCTATGCTCGTGTATAACAATAAGCGACACACTTCATGCACACGCGCAGGGCCGGCGCAACAATTTTCGGCCGGGTTCAAAGATTACATCTTTCTTTGTAGTGGATGCACCCGCGGGGCCTTCCCAAATAGACCGCGGGCCCGAATTGCGCCGGCCCTGTGCACGCAGTTCAACATTTCGTTGTACGCGGAACCAATCTGTAAATTTCCAATCCTTTTAAGGATACTGCACAAGGATGGAAACATTTGGACAAAGCCAAACACAATGAGGGCCTAGAGCAGTGTTCCCAAATTTTTTTGCCCTTTCCAATATTGTTAGTTATCACTAGAGACCGGATATTCTTACAATATAGCGTGGCAGTCAACGTGTTAAGGGGTCAACAATATAAACAGAAAATGCCGAATACTCCCTTGTCACCCCATCGA
>JAOEHK010004721.1:0-14142 GCA_025447835.1 Labidoglobus nevermanni
CTGATGAAGACACTGTGTTGTCGAAACACGTTGCAAGAGCAACTACAAAGCCTTTTAAACTCGACTTCGGCAAATTCGTTTGCTTTTAACAACAAATACTCCCATGACGTGGTATTCTTCCCCACGTTGTCTCTGTGTCATGATTAGGGCAGTCTGCAGGCACCCTCTACCCTGGGCACCGCAGCCTAAAAGGTCTATTATACACTGACCCTCTGATTTAAAATCCAAGTGACTCCCCCTGAATTTCTTGAAGAAAATTGAGGCATTGCAACTATGTCTGAAGGCACCAAGCTGTTTCTCTTCCATATACGCTGACGGATGTGAAGTAGTATTTCGCATGTGGATAGGATATGATGGACCATTTCCGGCATCAATCTGCATGTTCTGCAAGTGGACGAATCCACGAATCCCAAATTACACAAATGGTAATTGAAAGGATAGTGTCTAGTGAGGAGCGATAACAAGGAGTCTAGGGAATCCGGAATACTCCGTCACTCGACATCTAATTTCCTACAATGGATTGATTGTCCTTGAGCCAAGGCGTAATACCCGAGGTTCTAATTATGTCATTGGCAGTCCCTGATCAAAGAAAATGAAAGAAATTAAAAATTTCGCGGCTGGGCAATATGAAACTCTTTAATTTTGCCCAGATTTTCTTGGAAAATATTTGCACGTTGTGTTTTGGAACCTTGGAACGTATACCATATCTTATATAAACGTATCCCCCGCAAATACGGAGACTCAAATATAAGATAAATGGGTATTAATGTAATCCTGGTGATGTCTTGTCCCAGTTTCTCGAAGAACTCATCAAAGAATGTTCCCAAGAAACCGATGTGAAAATACCAGTTCTGGGCGAACATTACGCCACCGAATGGTCCGATCACGGCATCCAAGAAGAGCAGACGAATGGATGCATTACCGCAGACAGCCTTCAGGAGGAGAAGACCATTGCCTCGCTATTTTTCCAAACCGTTTTAGATAAATTTAAGTCGGGTGAGTACATTAAAGGGATAAATGGCGTTAAAAACGGGCTCTGCTTGGAGAAGCGATTGCGCAAGGAAGGCATTTTAAACGTTGATGATTTCTCCAAGGTGTGTTGCTGAGTTGCACAATGTTGAACATTTTAAAGCAATCTTTCACTGCAGTCCATATCTCGCGAAGATGAGATACTTATGGAGATTAAGAAATGCCAGAAAGAACTGGAAACGGTCAACCAGCATAATCTAAATGGTCTCAATAAGTTACGGGAGGCGGTTCGCAAAGATATCCGGAAGCAGGAAGTTAAGGCCGCACTAGTTAAAGTCGACCAAGAAGTTTTGAGTATCTATGCAAAGATCCAACAGGCGAAAGAGAAGCAGCAAGATCTGACTGAGTTTGAACATCAAGCGAATGCCATTCTGCGACAGCAAGGAGTGCTTCATGGAGAACTTGCAAAATTGTCCGATTTGACATTATTGGAGTGAATTTGTTGTTGATGAATATTGCGATTGCAATTTTATAGTTTGTAGAAATATAGTATTTGGTTACTAATAAGCATTGATGAAATAAAATGTGTGCTTGAAAATTACTAACGCTTGTTACAATTCCGACATAATTGAGAGGGAATTATTAAGAATTCTGAAAATTTCATTTTCTGACATACTTCTAGGTATAGGTTCTGAATAGATAAATCTAGTCACAATTTCTGGGTAGAAAATGAAGTTTAAGGATCCTTATTGTAGGAAATTAATAGCCAGAGCAGATAAGGAACGCAGGATTCGACTTAATGATACTTTATTGCCTATTTAAACAACACTACTACTACTACGACAATTGAAACGCTTGAATAGATCGGTTGGTTGGACGATCGCTGATGGACTGACTGTTGTGGCTATCCGTGAGCCACCCTCGGATCTAGTAGAAGGGTCAGTCTTCTCTGGTGGTCCATATCGGGGTAAACCCAAGACATTAAGCAAATGTGAATTGCTCTGCAATGGCTAAATCGCGGGTGTGGTGTGCTGGTTTCCCATTAGCGCTCATGGCTCCCCCAAATATCGACGCTCTTACGGGGTTTTTCCCAACAACTATTTAATGTATTTTCAAATGAAGGTGGTTATGAACGGAACCCAGAAGATGCCAAAAATGATAAAAGTCGAAGGACGAATTTGTGAGATTTCCAGCTTTTAACCGATTGCCTAAATTGATTGTACAATCGATAGAGGATGATGAGGAGTTGGTAAAATGAATGGAATTTCATCTCTCCTTGATTGTGTCCTTAAGGTAGGTTCTTAGGATGGAATTAAACTTGGCACAATGTTTAGAAAAATAGCATTATCGAGTCGCGAATGAAATTCTTGCTGGTTTACGATAAAAGCTTATTCTTAGTTGTAGCTGTCAGATGGTGGCGTAGCATATAGTCAAATTGCGCGAGTTTTCCGTTTACAAGGATCCACAGTTTTCCATTTCTCCAAAGAGGGCACTTGCGGAAGTTACGAACATTGTTCCCAAATGAATTCCCACTAACTTCATAGAGGAAAGGAACGGGTGAAACTTTATGACGTAATTCCAGAAATGCTAGAGATAAATGAACAAAATACAGAAAAGACGGAATGCAAGATGGTGGAAAAATCACAAAATAAAACAAATTAGATAGGTTTCGGAGAATATTGGCTGGGAATGATTATTATATCTACAAAAATATTGGGAGAAAAGACTAGAAAAAGACTTGCTTTCAATGCAATATATGGCATTGAGGGAAAGTGTTAAAAGAATCAAACTAATTTAAACTAATTTAGTAATCCACGTAAACAATTCTGTAAAGGGAATTGTAATCTACTTCCTTCATAGAAATTAGAACATGTACATACGATGGATTCAGTGGCGTAGCTACGGGGAAGCAAGTGGAAGCAATGTGACAGGGCCCCGCTTCAGAGGGGCCTCGTTTGCACTGACGAAACTAAATTCCGATCTGCAATTTGTCACATCATAGGCATCGATACTGCAGAAATTAATAGGGGCCCCCATAGGGGTCCACTGGATGGATTATCTAAATCAGTGTTTCTTAAACTGTGGGTCGCGACCCCAAATGGGGTCGCGGTGCCAAATTTTGGGGTCGCGAAGGTTTCTCGAATGCGATGAATATATCTGTCTTTATGTAAGATTGTAATGGTTTGTTTTATAATAAATTCTATTTTATAATCATTAATACTAAATATAGCATCACAAATTAGTACATACTTCAAATTTTAATTCGCGAAAAATTGTGGATATTAAATGGGGTCGCGAAGCAATCGTGGATCCCAAATGGCGTCGCCATGGAAAAAAGTTTAAGAAACACTGATCTAAAGCATGGACGGCCAACTCAATTGAACTCGCGGACCACTTTGGAAATGGATCCTGACCCAATGGGCTGCACTGTGCCTTGACCCAGAAACGACCAACCAAATCTTGTTAATCATTTTGTACAAAGTGACCACGTACGGGGAATTTTCTGATATCCCATGGATGCTCATTGTATCTGCTGCACGAACCTCGGGTGTTCCCCGTCCTTGTTCGTTGTACGGGCCGCACAAATGTTCAACGCGGGCCTCGGTTTGGCCGTGCATGATCTAAAGCAGTGCTTCCCAAACTTTTTTTATACATCGCCCCGTTTTCTAGAAAAAATATTACTTACCGCCCCTCCGGCCTATTCATTTACATTTAGACCAGGGACGTCCAATCCAATTGAACTCGCGGGCTACTTTGAAAATACATCATTACTTCACGGGACAAGTACAGGTAATATATTATGCGTTATTAAGCAGTAATAGGTGGATTGGGTGTATTTCGTCCACAGGGTTGCAGAAAATATGGTTAATCATATTTCGACGTTTTCGTGCACTAAACGCTCAAAAACCGCCAAATCTGGGTATTCGCACAGACTTTGGAATTCCCCGAGTTTGATGTTGCATTCATGGACACCCCGGCCTATTCAGGGCGGCGAGTGGCATGTAGAGTTAACGGATAAGCACGGGGAAACCCTTGGCAGCAGCTCCCACCAGGGGGCGGCCACATTGGGAAAAACTGATCTAAATTTTGCGATCAAATTCAATTGAAGAGTTAGGACAGTATCAGTTCTTGGCGCCCTAAAATAAAATGGTTGTTGCTATAACGATGGTGCAACAATGATTTTTATGGCCATGGAAGCCACAATGATATTTTGAAATTAATAATTTCTTTGTGATAATATAAAAGTATAAAGTTTACGACAATCTTTCAAATGCCAACATTGTGCTATTCCGCGGAAAGCATAAAAGCCAGAAGTTGGCGTTAACACTTTTCTTGGCGCAAGTAGTAAAACTCGTCAACACGATGCACGTTAACATCATTGTGCGTATCATCATCTGGAAGGATAAACACTCTTCCGTGGCGATAAATCGCAGGTCAGAGGTCGCTCGGATTGCGGCCGGATTTTCGTCAGTTTGATCAATAGACGTAATTTGCAATTGCAAACGAGACGAAATGCGTATACAATATTGCTTTTCTATGTCCTCTCGTCCTCGGCGTCCTGGTGACGATGATTCTTTTCATTTCGTTTCGGCAATGAATTGATTTTACGATCGCGGCGCTTGCCATTCTGACGTTTTGTGAATGCGGAAACGGAATAATTTATGAGCGCCATGATGTGGCCGGGCCGCCTCCATAAATGCGCCGCATTTCATATTCCCAGCAAGGACGCAATCGCAAAATGCTCCGATTCGTTGCAACACCAACATATTTGATTTCTACAAAGCTGTACAATGTTGCTCGTTCATCCCCTATCCCTGTACCACAGTCGTACCAGACGCTCACGTCTCACGCTGAAACAATGACAACAATTAAACATTTGCACTGTAATTGAATATTTGGACTCGAGATGAGATGGGCGCAATCGTAATGGATTGCGAAACGATTCGTTATCGTTCACATTGCCAGAAATAGGAAGGAATGATTGAACTGATGCTCCCAGTAATGATTTAGTCAGGAAACCTACAAAAGAAGACTGAAAAGAAGATTGTAGTCAACTATTGTTGAGTTTTCGTTTAGATAAACTTTCTGATAAGACAGCATGATAGTAGTGTGAAGAGCAGAATGGGGGATGAGGGAGGATGGCATATAAGAGCAACAGTTAGCATTGTGCGCTTTGGTTGACGTTGACGATAGATAGTATGGGGAAGGTTGGGGGTCTCCGGAAGGATGCTAACGCGTCGGAAAACATCTTGCTGGCGTTTATTTGTCACGTCGCGAGCGCTTTGTCTGCGAATTGATGGAACGTGCCGTGGCGTGAGGTGAATCGCATCGTAAGGGTGGAGACATGCGTCCCGGCCCACGTCGGAATTGTCAAGAGCGAATCTGAGCGCGAATCGCAGATGTCTAGGAATAAATGCGAAGAGCGGACAGCTTCAAAAAGTTATTTACGACCAGCAGAAGTTTAATCTCATAGCGCTAAATGGCTTAGTTGCTTAAGCTGCCAGTTCAGCCAATTTGCTTCTAATTGTTTCGAAGAGTCCTTCGTAGATATTATGTTGACTGTAGTCAGCAACACCATAGGTAGTGGAGGGTAGTGGTGAATAAGACCTACAACCAGATGATGTGGTTATTAGAGGGGTATTAAATCAAAAATCAAGGACCTGGAAAGTTGTTACAGCGCGTTCCTTTAGCGTAAGCCATTCCTTTTGTGCCAACACTAGCTTATCTTTTAACTAATGTTATGGAACCTTCTCTAAAGATAAGGTCTGCGAATCCGTGATTATATGAGGGATCAAATTGGATCAGAACTATGTGCATTAAAGCCTGGCTCGTTCACCAATTGCTCCCATTAACCCGAGTAGGAAAGTTAAGTGTCTGATGGCGGCACCCTCAGGTCATACTGCTACATAACATTTATCCTTAGTTTGTGGCCGATTACTTTGGAAATTTCGAGGCGCCTAATGATAATGCGAATGGAATGGCGGCGTACTGACGAAGTAACGTTGATATGAAAGTTAATATTTAATGTATGTGCAATTCCCCATAGCCGCATTAGAGATTCTCGGCAACATGGAGTGAAAGTAGATTCGCCGTCCGCTGGGGAGATGTCTTGATGCGTCGGCGGAGGAAGTGGAGGTAGCTGCGTCACAACGCCGGAAAAATAACGTTCGTATGCAAACGTCGTGATTCGTAGAGCGAGATAAATAACATATTGAGCCGGACCCGAGCCAGTCATTCTCCTTCGGCCCCAATGGATATCGGAAGATATCAGTCGCTCAAATTCAGCAGATCTCATCCGCCTGGCGAACAATGGCCCGACTGACCGATATGTAGCTGCCCAAATATAAATGCGCTTACTTACCAATAGACTCATCCTTCTAGCCGCATTGTCCCGGGTGCAGAGCGGCCTCCCGCTGCCTTTCCGTCGGAATGGAAACGTTACGCTTCGCTTCGGCCCTGTATTATTCGCACGGAAATGGGACAGCAGGATTCATGCGTGCGCGATGCCTCCTGGCGCGCCATGGAGATGCCTGGAAAGCAGATATGGGCACTGGGAGGTGGCATGCAGGGAAGACGACGTTTGCTCGTCGCCCGAAAGGACTCAATTCAGTGGGAATTGGAGCGGAGACGCTGCAATGATGGCGGGCACTTGGATAGTCTGGCCAGACTATTCCTTCCTTCCGCCATCCAACTTACCAACGCACTGCATTCCTTTTGCCGCTAAACAAGTGCTACTGGGATGGTCGAGGTAGGGTAAACCAATGGTTGCAAACAGCGCAACGATACAATCTTTGTAACGGTCTTTATTTCAATTCCATTTCTCTGCTTATAATATTCTAGCACGGCCTTCCGTTTCGCGCATTTTTCGGCTGGCAATTGCGTCCTTTGCAAGTCGGCCATTCATCATAAAATAGTCATCGTTTTCCCGATTCATTTTTTGTTTGTTTTTCTTTTACATTTTTTTGCAATTACATCTCGTAATCATTTGCGCTTGCAGCCTGTGATATAAAATTCTTCGCACAGTGCAATGTCGCAATTTGAAATATATTGTGTACGCATTTTCTTTTGTTCTGTTCTCCTCCCTTCTGTTCGGCTCACCGTACAGCTTGTTTCACTTACGTTTAATATTTTTGGTTTGTTCGTTTTGCTATCTAAACTCTTCATTTACATATTACATATTATTTTGTTGTTGCCACATGTTTGCGCAGTTGCTTTTAGTGTAATTCTCTCACTTAGTGTTACATCATTACATTACTATTTTGTATGCATAGTCTAAGTTCGTTTGTTCTTATCATTTTGCATTCGATTGCGTCTACATTCGACTTCATTGCACTGCGTCAGTGAGGGTTAATAGTGCTAGTCCTTACACAAGTATTAATTACAATCCAATATAATCATTTATGATACATCGTTTGACTAGAAATCAACACTTCTCCCCTACGTTCTACGCCTGAACAACAAAGAAAAACACGCAAACCTTTTGATTTCTCACAACTCGCTCGTTGCGCGTTTGATTTCTTCACCCTTTTCGCCCGGTAGCATTGCACCCGTGTTTTAATGCGCTGTCTGCCAATTGGCACACTTTTCTCCAACCCCAATCGGTGAAATGCTCAACGGTCAGAAAGTGAACGATTAGCAGTTAGCGCACTAAAAGGCATCCTCGAATCGATTGCAAACGAGAATACAGATCAGGGCAATCTTACAAGAGTCCCCAGTCAGCGACGCAGCCGACTAGAACATGTTGATTGCTTGCATTAATGGAGGAAACGCAATTGTACACTGATTGAACGCGACTCATGAACTAATTACAAGCCATCTGAATAGTTTTCGCCTGCGTTTTTCCCCTGCTGGGCGCCAACATGTAGCGAATGTTTACTGGTCATATGCAACGTCATTTTGCGCATCAATGCGAATCTACAATGAAAATATTGACCGCGGACCAGCGTGCCTTGCCCAGCCGCAATTCGCCGGAGTCGTTGCAAGGCGCATATCTATCTAATTTGGGCAATTTAAATGCATGTTACCCTCCACGAGGATGGCTGAATGCTTCCAGGATACGACCGATGGACTGGCTAAGGAAGTGTGCGCTCGAGGGCAGCGGACAAGGGTTAGGTAGGCGGCTAAAGGTTCGGGAGGAATGAGTGCACACCACACACGCAGATGATATTGATGATGATGATGCCAGTAGGTGCGTGGGTCATGGAAGCGCAGGACTCAGAGTCATAATCGTAATAAATATACGCAGACCGTGCTTATCACAGATTACGATATTATGCCAACGCTAGTGTAGTGACGAGATGGAAGTTTAGGTGGGAGTTCTGCAATGGTGGGTGGAGAATCGGAAGCGATTTGCCCACATTTGTCGTGGATCGTGTACGAATCAAGACGTAAGTAATTGACGAATTAACATTTCAATTGCGTTGATGGCGTGTGCACTCATTATCAACATTCATCGACTGCACGTGGGGGACCTGGCATCGCAATCAAGGGCGCTTGCGGAATAATGGCGGGATAAACTAAGGGCGTATGGGGTTGAACGTATGGCCGTTCACTTATGATCGACGACACTGAAAACAGCCGTTACATTTGTGGTGCATCTATATGTTTACTTCATTGTTGCGTGCAAGTGTTTGTCCATTATCTGTATATAAATATTTATATCATATATATATACTGTCATTTAACGAACATATATAGCTATGTATAGTTGTTTTGTCCTTCACTAGATTTATATAAACGCTAAGTAATACTCGTCGTATCGTCCTAGCTAGCCTATCTATCCTAGCTAACTAAATATACCCTATCTATATATATTTTGTCATATTTATATATATATATAGTTTGCGGTATACTTGTTAAATCTTGTATCAAAACGTTTCCTCCATTCACATATATATATATACTTTTATATATATTTATACTTATGCAATATAAAATGTTCGGATTAGCATCATTGCGATATCACGTTGATAGGCTATGTCATCATCTGTTTACACTGTGTCTGCTTGTATAATGTGGTCAATTCTTGCCAATTTTCCGCTAGAATTACTTTCACTGCCGTTTGCCAGTTGTTGCTGGGATCGAATCTCACTCGAAACTGCGTTATGTGTGAGTTTGTGAGGACGAATGGTGGAGGAGAACTTTTTTGGCAAAGGGTAGGTCATGTGCATTTTGCGTGCGGCGCGCGGCTGGGTGTTGCGTGTGGTCTGATGTGAGGAGGGGCGCTTGATTGCATTACTTACCCCCATACGCATTATGGTTATGTATATACATTAATATTACAGTATTTATATACTCGGCTTGTGGGCGGCAAGATTGGCCGCCATTACGCGACTCGCTTGCACCTAGCTTGACCTTCCGCACTTGGGGTCGGGAGGTGCATCGGCGCGCCTAGATTATCAGGTCGTTGTTTGTTTCCCTTTTGTCATCGTGAATGGTATCTTCGTGCTCTTGAGTCCTGTGTGCGAGTGTGTGTTTAGGTGCTAGTTTAGGCATTAGTTCAGCTATTAGCCCAACGCCCTTGTCCTCCCAATTCTAATAAACTCTCGCTATTTATATTTGTTATTTATATAGTTTTCTTTTTGCATTTATATTCATATATATATATTCATATTTATATATTTATATATTATATCAATTCTGCTTAGACTTTATATTTATATACGCATTCCTAGGCTACGCAAGATTTTTACAGGTCGAACAGAAACGGACGAAAAACAGAGGCTGCGGCCCAACTCTCTCTTGTTTACAATGTATGTATAATATATAAACTCTTAGAGATCTAAACATGTTTAACATGTATCATTGCACTCGTCGTCGTTTGATGTCGACTTTGTTCCGTGGTTTGATCTTCTTTGCCTGGGCTAAGATTAACAGCGGCGCATAGATAACAGAACGTATCGGGCGTGGAGCGAGCGAAAGCACGAAGAAGAAGAAGAAGAAGAAGAACAATAAGGGGAAGCAGAAGAAGACTCACGACTCGTGTTCGAGATGTGCTTAGAAGCGAATCAACGCCAATTCGATTCGTTGGTTGTGAACTAGTCGCCATCGCCGTTTAGTGAATTGGTCTGCGCTGACAATGCAGGAGACGTTTCCAGGCTCCCAGATGGAGTCCAATGGAGCCTGCTGCCCATCAGCGTCAGTCCGTCCTGCCCCTGCTCAATCAGTCGAGTGCTGAGCCGAAGTGGACACACGCACTCGGTCGCCTCGAATGTACCCCGCTCGTATTAAGGTACTAGAGTAAGGCTGGGCGCCAGCCACTCTTCGTCTGCCAGCTGCCAACACACATAGTCAACGAAAATCTACCTTTGACCTTCTAGGCAGCGGGCCAAACCCAAGCCAAAAGTGTTGATGTTGATACTGCAGGGCGATGGTGAGTGGGGTTGATGGATCAGAAGTGGGGCGTAACAGATCGTCGAGCAGTACAAATGTGCGCCACAATCGTTCGTCAGCATTCACTCGTGAGGATAATTAAGAGTCCAACTATGAGACTGACGCTGATGCAGAAATGAGCGAGAGTGAGTGGGGTGCAGGGGCAAGGAGGTGCGCAGGACGTGCCTGGGGGGCACGATGGATCTGGTTCCTAGCACGGTGCAAAGCGCTGTTGGTGTCATGGGTCTCGAATGAGTGGGCGATTGTTGGCCGCTGGTTTTCGTGTTGTTCCTCATGTTCGGGGTTCGCGTGCAAAGCGGACCGTGAGTTTGCTTCGCCGCACATTTGGCACTCTGACAAATGGGCATATCGCGGGGTTCGACTTTCGGTCCTAACATACGGCATTGGTTCGCTCGACAAATAAAGTATCACTAGGTTCAGGCGGTTGCGACTTTTGAATATGTGTGTTTCATTATTGAGCCTGAAAGAAGAAGAAGAGCCCAGTTTAGAATGGGTAGGTGCGCGCGACTGCAAGAGGACCAGACCGCCACATTCCCTCCGTCACCATCCAGCAACCCATTTCCACTGAGCACACGACAAAATCAAATTGCTCCGGCTCTTGGCTCTAGTCCAGTGTTTCCCAAACTATATATTGTTGCTTTTCATAAACCCCTTAATGTCGAATTTTGGAATAAGCATGGGGAATACCCGAAGTTTCGATCCCTTGCGGTTATCTGTGGCGTTACTTCTATTATAACTTGTATAGCCATAATTAGGTAATGGACAAGCACGGGGTATACCAATATTTCGCGTTCCACCCGTTCCCCTGGTCCTCAATTTCTTATTTTATTACTTTAGACCCCCTCCAAGTCAGAATCGGCCCCTAGAGGTCGATATCGACCACTTTGGGAATCACTGCTCTAGTCCACAGTTTCTCAAAGAGGGTGCCGCGGCACCCAGGTGTGCCGCGAGCATGTCACAGGGGTGCCGCAGGGTGCCGCGAAACTTTTGATTTGATTACATCTACTCACTGCGGTACCAATCAATGTGGCATAAAAGAGCAATATAGAAAAGCAATAGTTTTCAAGAAAACCTTATAAAACGTAATTTAAATAGTTTTTGGGGAATTCTAAGCAATTTTCGGTACACAAGCGGGCAACATGAGAGTATTTGGCTGAGCAATAACTCATTTCTAGTTATTCCTAGTACTGAAAGGTCCACTGTAAAGTCGAATTTTGCGAATAACAATGATGTGATCTGTGAGTAAAACTCAAAGATATCTTAATTCTTTGACATTAACATCAAATTCCTGGAAATGCGAAGCTCGAGAAATTCATGGGTATTCCCCGTGTTTGTCCATTGCGCCTTGGCTTTGAGGGGTGCCGCGAATTGTAGTTTTATGGTTTTGGGGTGCCGCGAATCAAATAAGTTTGAGAAACACTGCTCTAGTCCCTAGCCAACAACACAGAACTCGGCTAATATCGCATGCTTCGTGCTCGTTACAATTCATTGACGCTGTAAAATAATGTACGGCCCAAACTCAATCGCCATTCAATTGTTCAGCAACAGTCGACAACAACAAGAAGGGGAAACCCAGCGCAGACGTTTCGCAACGTTTGGGGAATGTTCGTCAATTCGTGTCACTGGCTGCGCTCGCACAATGGAAATCATAAATGCGCCAAATGCTAATGACTGGAACACTTTTACAGTTGCAGTATGCTCGTTTACATCGCGGTGGCATTTGCGAATCGGTGCTTTACCCGGCGGCATTAAACGCGACGCCATTAAGTTGGAATACCTTGGTAAAAGTATAGCAAACATTTAATAATCGCGCCATTAAGCTGCGACGCGGTTTCATTTCCCTGTCTCCAACCCGCAGTCAAGGTCATCCTGGAATTGCCAGGCGATAACTGCAAACGTCACCGAACGAGCCATCACTGACATTCCTTATCGGCTCGCAAACTCGCGGAGACCGTAAAAGTCCGTTTCGCGTTGTTTTACGCTATTTTTACTTTTATGCATTCAGCAAGTCGGCGTAATCGGATAACGGAGCGCTCACAGGAATACGTTTAGATTATCGCATCTTTTCGTTAACCTTTTCTTGAACTAATGATCGCATGTTTTCCCTTCATTCGTTGCTTCTGAAATGCTTGCGGAAATGCTTACGGAATTTAAATGTTTTCGCTTTGACGTTGAAGTAATTTTCAGCTATCTGCAAATGACATCCAAGTGGTAAATGAGCATATTGCAAGCAAAGCAAAAAAAATTGCAATAAAGATAAGGAAGCATGCGATTTGAAGAAGGGCCACACCATCAGATCGTCCATTCACACAAGCACAACTTGCAAGAGACTTGCACACAATAGCCAGCATGCGCATTGGGAGCAAGTCAGAGCGTAGCATCCGTCATAGTTGGTGATTCTGATGAGGGCAGAGGGCGCACTTACTTGGTATTGCTGGATGGGGAACACGAGACCGGGTTGCTGAAGCGTAGCCGTCCCAGGCGTCGCCATCTGCTGCGGTGTGGTTGGCAGTTGCGGCTGCCCGGGAATGCCCTGCCATGTGGCAGGCACTTGCATGCCCATTCTGCTAAACGACAGAACGAGCGTGGTGTCAGCGGCGATCTGCGACCGCAATCGATTCGACCACGGCCATCGAGACACGCCAAACGGGACACTTACCCCATGTAGGACTGCTGGTAGCCGGCGAACTGGCCGTAGGTGTATCCTTGCATGCCCTGCAAGAACTGCCCTTGCATCTGCGCGGCGGCGGCGGCAGTCGTCGGAAAGCTCTGCGGATACCAGTAACCCAACTGCTGACCATATGCACCGTACGGATACTGGGTGCCCGTGAGCGCCTTGAAGTCATGCATGGATTACATGCTAGACGACCTCAGCGAAGGACGCCTTGTGCTTGCCTCACCTGACCAGCTACTGGGGCGTTATTGGGATCGCCGGACTCTTTGCCCCACGAGCACTTCACCACTTGCCCGTTGATGTCGGTGTTGTGCACGGCGACGATGGCGTGCGTGGCGGACTCTTTGGTGGAGAAGCTGCGAACGCAGAGGACGCGACGCGGTCAGTATGGAGGGATGGATCTAGGAGTCAGCGGGTGGACCGCTTACCGCACAAACGCGTAACCCTTCTCTTTGAACACACGTATTTCCTGAATGGTGCCGAACGGTGCGAACGTCTTCTGCATCAGCTCCTCGGTGAGGCCGTTCGTGATGCCGCCGCAGTAGACGGTGCAATTGGTCGGACTGCTCTGATTGTAAACCTCATCAAAGGTCAGCGGTTTCGCGTTCGCTGCAAGCATCAGCACAAGTAAATCGATGTCAATTTCCAAGTAAACACCAGGCGAAGAACAATTTGCGAAATTGCGGACGTCGAAGACACGAAGGGGGAGCAAGTTGTATGACATGCGACCCAGATGTAATCAGACGACACGGCATGGCGGGAAAGCCATTGACGGTTAACGATGGAAGCGATCGAAATCCCTAAAGCTACTGACGCGCTCGCAAAGGAAGAGTGAGGACGCGCTCTGATGAACCCGCGACGATCTTGTCGCTCTTGTTTGCGATTGATGCTCGAGTAATTGCAGTGCAGACAAATGCCCGAAACGGAAGTTGGCAAGTACTTATTATCCGGGACTAGACATTTGGATGATGATCTATTTCATCGTTTTCTGGAATATTTCTGCGATTATGAGAATTGGTTGATAGGACTTGGAAGCTTAGTTGGTACTGTCTCCGCCCGCGAATGGCGTAGTGCCGGGTTCGATTCCCGGTCCACGTCAACTTTTC
>JAOEHK010004743.1:0-14137 GCA_025447835.1 Labidoglobus nevermanni
TTTAGCGAATAACCCCGATATAACGAATTTTTCACGTCGGTCCCTTGAAATTCGTTATATCGGGGTTTTACTGTATTAGGAATTAGAAATCTCCTTGTAACAAAAAAGTTCGTTGAATCGAGGGTACCAGAATGCATTCGTTTTATTCGCAAAACCGTGATTTATTCAAAGGACCAGCACTTTCAAACGTTAAATCGGGTTTATTCGCTAATTCGGGGTTCGTTTTATTGAGATGCTAGTGCAGATCGAATAACATCAAGCTGTATTATGATTGCGTTTAAAAAATGATCGCTGAATGACTCGTACATAATTATTGGTATGAAGATGAGTACAATAGGCCATTTAGGCCAATCACGGTTTAAAAGAGTTGAAATGTGTTATCACCAAATTTCACTGTTTTATTGAGGGGCATTATAGTTACGCTTTCAATACATTGCACACTGTTAACCAGTGGCGATTCCAGGTGGAGACAATCAATGCGTTGCTTCGAGGCGCCCTTAGTTGGAAGTACCTTAACATTGCGATATGCGGAGCTCGGCTAGCCAGGTTTTGGAACATTTTATAAAATTTTCTGTAATGCTTCTTTGAAGGGCAGTTTAGCATCGTAGTCGACACTGCTATTAACTAACTCAGTGATGGCGAATCTTTTGTGCTGAGTGTGTTAACATTTGAAAAATATAAACCTAATTTTTTTGTGGCGTGTCACACATCCAAACACCAAACATGCCAAAACAAGGCATAAACGAGGATAAAGTGCGTATTATGATATAATACACCAAATTCTCATTTTACACGAATTACACCAGTTAAAACGTTAACGAATCTATCGTGTATAAAGAGAATTAGATTTACATCGAATAAAAGGGCTGTTCCCTTGAAAACAACACGTAATTCATTTCGGTCCCCTTGTTATACTGTATTTTTTGGCTAAGGATATTCCTAGCTTCATTATTTCCTTTCGTTAACAATTTCGAAGACTTTTCTATATCGCTTATCTCATGCTCATGTGCTCTAGACATCTTCGCAAGATATACTTTATGGTCATTTTCATATTGTGGTAGCGTCTTATCTTCTAAGCATCCACGACTACGTTCTTTATTTAGAAGAATGCTTCTATTTGAGCTGAACGCGAGTTTATCTGTCTAAGAATATAATAATCTACAATACAACGGGAAAGTATTTTTGCATACGCACATTAAAATCCAGAGAATGTTAAGGACTATTAATCCAAAGTGAGACCTCCTCTACACCACGACGTTATCTAAAGTTAAACACATTTATGGCTAGATTAAACAACGTGAAACAAGATACTCTCTCCCCCTTATTTGAGCACACATTTGAAATCGTTCATACAACACTTGCACTTCAACTAAACCAGTGCATATTAGTTCAATTGAAGTCAATTTCGCTGACAACAAGTGTTGACAACGTAAAAACAGAATCTAAACGGTATAAGAATAACTTGAAAACAATTTGTATAGAATGTTTCGAAAGATATTACGTTATATCACGTAATATAATATTACGATTTTACATTACATCTAATTCTCTTCTTCACGAATGGAAATGCATGGATTTTCATAAAACTATTGAAGCCGAAAGCAGTTAATCGAAGGAATTTCATTATTACATTGAATTAGGGGAATTGGTAAGTAATCAATGAACATTACATACCTATTAGCTGTTGCTTTCTAACATTAGCAATTGGTCTGCTTCTACTGTCTTATCGTTATTCACATTTGTTCTATTTCACCATCTCCATATGAAGCGGAGCCCGCCATAAAATTTCCAATTTTCAACACAACATGCTATCAGGTAAGCGACAAATTAATCTTATTTAGTTGATTCTCTCTGTTTGTTTTGTTTTGCCTTGTGTCTTGGTTTGTTTTATTTTCGAATTCTTTATATTATGTCCTTCATAGTTGCCAATGAATCTCTCTACGATGGAAAATTTATAAATTCTATAAATTAGATAATTGAATAGATCAGACTACCACACTTTCGTCGTAGATTTTGAATCTGACACTTCCTGTAGGCGATAGCTGCAATGATTCTACTAGACCAGTCATGGCGAACCTTTTGAGCTGAGTACGTCAACATTTGAAAAATATAAACCTAATTTTTTTGTGGCGTGTCACACATCACAAAAGTATATCTCTATCTGTCTTTTTTACTATTTGCATGCGCTAGCTCAGCCTCATTCCGGGTGCTTTCCTCCACGTTCCAGATCGTGCTTTCGCGAACCAAAGCAGCGGTTACAGACTTATAAAAATCATTAGCAGGGTTCTCTTTTAGTCGCCACTTAAGACAGGCAGAGATTACCGTAGTGGTATTCTAGACCCCCCCCCTTCAGGGTAGTAGGGCCTAGGTGCTGCATGGATGCACCACCCTCCAACAAAACAACAATAACAACATGGACCTATAATCAGGGTCGGCTCTAGGTGGAAGCAATTGCTGCGTTGCATTGGGGCGCTTCTGCATAGGGACGCCATAAGTTGGAAGCATACTATGCCATTGCGATATAACGCAGAGGTCAAGCACGGGGAATACCACACCCGTCATCTGGTGGCGGTACCGCTGGTATTCCCCGTGCTTGTCTGTTGCATCTTGGAATACAATAATGAAGCGTTTTTATCAAAAGTTCTGTAATGTTGCGTTGAGGCACGTCAATGACTCTTTTTGCTTTGGGGCGCTGAAATGCTAGAGCCGGCGCTGCCCATAATACAATATGAATAACTCCGTAATAGACTATGTCGTCCTTCTCCAATTACGATCTTTCACGGTAACATACAAATGTAATGTTTAATTGTATGTTGCAATAAATGCGTGAATTAAGTACAACTTGGTGTCTTTGTATAGAAAATATTGAGATTTCTATTTACACGGTTTTGTATGGAACCGATCTACCGTGTAAATCAGGGGATAGATGCATAGATTAAAAAATCTAGATATCTAGATACTTTAATTGGTCAATTAGGTGAATCGAAATGATTTGAATGCTTAATAGTCAATGTGAGATAACTACGGGTATAAAATCTGAAAAATAACGTAGATTATTTGCATGTGCCACGATCAAACGATGAATCATGGATAATTTCAATGGCAGCAGTGTATTTCAGCTTCCCAGTCGATTGGTTTGTTGCAAAAATATGGCTAGGATGAATTATATACGATTAAAAGAGCAATAATCAAACGCGTACAAACAACGAACAGTAAACACACAATGGTGCAGATTTCACCTATCCACATGCGCTAACGACATATTGTATGCAAATTATTTTATTGCTCACGAAGTCGCTGCCATTGAAAGTTAATGCTCATAAAACTGCATTAACCAACAAGAGTGTGAAGTAACTAACATTTACTGCCATTTCAAATTACTCGATTCGTCAGGAAAGCGTTTGCCTGAAGGAGTCTTCCACACTGATTCATTCGACGTAACTCTCCAGTTTTAGTTTAACTTGGTTGCCTTGGCGTAATTCCTTCCCTAAGTTCATCAAATCGAGCCCCAAAGTGAAGCACAAGAATGGTGTCTGTTGGAAATTATCAATCAGGTATTTAGTTACAGCGGAGTGGTTAACGTACAGAGCTGCGATATCGAAAGTGTTGGGTTCAATCCCTGCCAGGGCGTTGTAGTTTAAAATCCATTGTTGGGTTTGCAACCTCACATAATGCTGGAAAAATACGAAAAAGCTACCGAGCGGCCATGAAACCCCACACTGCAAGGAGCGGTAGAGCGGGTAGTGAATATATATATATATATCTCTTAGCAATTTCTTTTCAATTGGTAGATGTGTAGCTGTAAAAATGTTTTTTTTTTCCTCTCGGAGGGCGCGGGCGCAAGCCCGCGCTGCACCTAGGCCACCGATTGGGCCCTCTGTGCTTCCTCCTTTATTTGTGGTCCTACCCATCCAGCCAGATGATGTGGCGGGCAAGCTCCAGGACTTTGCTTGGAGGGTAGGACATGACCTGCCCCATGGTCAAAAACTCCAAAATGTTAATTTTTTAGAACATTAAAAAAACACCTCTAAATAATATAACGTTCCATGGGGAATTGGTAGAATTCATGGCAAAAAACAACAACAATAAATTGGAATTAAAAATTGTTGTTTGAGCTAGAATAAACCTGCGTTAGATTTACTCTAATAAGAAGCACCTCACCAATATTCATCATATGATCAATTAGACATGTTTATTAAAAGTATTTTTCCTAGTTCTCAAAGAAGGATATGCGAGATATTTTTACTCTCTCTCTCTCTCTCTTGCCAGCTTGTTTTCCTGTAGGAAATTATGAAATTAGGATGTGATGAACATGTTACAGAAAATTGCATTAAAAACATTTTTTTGGGATCTTTGGATTGGATTATTTAATTGTGAAGGGTTTCGTATGGGTTTTGGTGGGATTCTGAGTGGTTTTTGAAGACCTTGGTTTACTTGTCGGGATTTTTGTTGGTTAATGCAGTTCTGAAATGATTGTGAATCTGTTTGCATTTATTTTGGTAAACTTGTGAAGTGTCTTTAATTTGATATTGATATAGATCATTGGCACTTTTTGGCATATCGCCCCCTTATCGGAAAAATATTACTTACTGCCCCTCTGGCCTATTCATTTACATTTAGACCAGGGACGGCCAACGCTAATGAACTTGCAGACGACTTTGACAATACATCAATATTTTGCTGGACAAATACGGGGAATACCCGTGGGTCCTCCGCCACCGCCAGACTCTGGAATTCCCCTGGCTTGTCCGTTGCGCCATTTGCAAATGGTTCATTTATGAACACCCCGGCCTATCCCGGGCGGCGGGCGCCATCTAAAGTCAACGGATAAGCACGGGGAAAACTGCACTTAGGTATTCCACGCTTATGCGTTGCGCCTTGGCCCAGAAACGGGCGCCATTTTACATCAAGCAACCACATTTTCCCTAGGACGAAGTGGGACAAGCAAGAGGAAGTAAACAGATAATTACGGAGAAACTCCTGATGGTCTGTCACCACACCCACGAAAAAAATTACAAAATTCCTCGAAGCCCATATATGTTTATTGCACCCGCTGAATGGACCTAAGGCATTCCTCGTCCTTGAGCGTTGCACGGGCCTC
Source organism: Labidoglobus nevermanni (assembly GCA_025447835.1). Taxonomy (NCBI): domain Eukaryota; kingdom Metazoa; phylum Arthropoda; class Insecta; order Coleoptera; family Staphylinidae; genus Labidoglobus; species Labidoglobus nevermanni. Next base: position 5,102 of record JAOEHK010004743.1, read on the forward strand.
TGGTTGGCCAAACCGGGTCTAAGCTATTTCACTACTGTAAATTATGTATAGGGTATTGCGTTATTCTTTATGTATTGGGGAGTATTAATGTGACTTGTTTTAATATAGTTTCTTTGATGTAGAGTTTTCCAGGCCAGTTTTAGGTTGGTGAAAATGATCTGAATCATCATATCGATCAGTGATATCGTTTTTCCAGTAAATTTCAATATCGCATCGCAGGAAAGTGTGTATTCGGTCGGCCATTGGCGACAATAGAATTGCATTAAAATGGCGCGTCGCGTAAGAATTTTTAATTCGCGCAGGGTGGCGTTGCGCGGAAATATTGAATTCGCAAACTGCCCAGTGGCACAGCGAGTCAATCAGGCACTCGCTCGAGTTTCGCCACTGAATCTCAAGCGCATGCATATGCATGAGGGCGAATTAAATTATTTACGAACGATTTCGCCGGATGGTTTGGTGGCGCGCTCCCGACCCCGCTTAAAAGCCGGCCATGTCGCCTGTCAAAGCATGAAGCGGCAGTTAATTGAGTCAATAAAACGTATCACACACATGTTCACACATGACGTTTGGCTGCATCCCACCATCCGCAGATTTGACCTTTCTGGGAATTTCAATTCCGGTTATTCTCAAGACGCTTCGCTTCTCGTTTCTATATTGTTTCCAGTGCGCGAAAGGGTGTTTTATGCTTTCTGACAAATGATTCGCAGAGGAATATGATGCTAATAAATCGAATTATTTGCCATATTGGCTTTCGCGCCATTTTGCTATTTTTTGACATTTGACATTTAAAATGGACACCCTTATGACTCGTTCTTTCTTCTATGCAATGGTTGAAACTGAACATTATAACTAAATTGACATTTCCACTCTCTTTTTATCTATCTTTTAGATAATATTTCACAATAGTTGATTATTGACAACGTAAATAAAAAATTAACATTCTTCATATAACTAATTGTACATAATAAGTCTTGAGTTCCTAGAAAAGGGCAATACAGACCTCTTAAATGTGCAATTTATCCGCCCGTAAATAGTAAAAACACAAACAGAGGACAATACATTAACTATAGTTGCGGATTGGATTTATATTCTTTTCTTATCTTATATTACAATTTTTCTTTGTATTTACAATGTGATATTTCACCCTTTAGTATTGTACACTCAATCATTTGGTTCTTTTCAATTATCATGACTTGTTTTTGTGGAATAATAATGTTTCATTTATTAACATGATTCCAACTATTATTAACTTATCGATAATCAACTAACAAGTATTTATTTATTTATACATAAAAGGTCCTCGATGGCAGAAGAGAAACTGTGATATGCAAATTGTGAATTGAAGTAGCATTGAAACTGCACCAATTCTTCTCTTAAACATGGTGGGTAAAACGCAATAATTGAATATCAAGAAGGCAAACCCCCAGTATTGAAATTCAATACGTGTCACATTATCTTATCAGGCAAAAACATTTGTTTGTCGCACGTTCACAAAAATATCGTGCGTTAAAAATGGCATTTCAGTGCCAAGCAAACAGCAGGCAATAATGAATTGAATAACTGCGTATCACACTTGAACCAAAGTGAAATTCTCTTACAAATCTCCTTCATCGCAAGTGACTAATCTTTTCGTGAATTCTATTCGAATATTTAGTAAAATATTATCGATACATTGATCATATTCTAATGAATCTATCTCGTCATCTATTTACCAGGTTAACCAGGTATTACTGTTCCTTAATTGGCCTGAAAGTAAATTAGTTTACATACTATGGACTATTTGAAGATTGCTTTTCAACGGAATAGACCAAAATTTGTCAAATATGCAGGTAGTATCCTATTATTTGAAATTTTTGTAAAACCATTAAACTCGTAAACCTCTAGACGCGATTTTCCAATGTTTTGTAATTAATAAATCTGAAAAGAGACAAGTTTTTATATAATTCAGAAATTTAGTTAACAAGTGAACAAAAAATTCGCTTCAATGCAACTAATCTCTAATGGAAATAAACCCAACTCCTTTTATACGAGCTTGAAATAATTTTATATATATAAATTTATTTTTCCAGCGCGATAACAAGCATAATTTTTCAATTCTCATTTTGAAAGTGCGAGCAGAAGTAAACTTGTTTACTCGTAATTCCATGAATTACCTGGGAATACCGATCTATTGTGCAAATATAATTTTTGTAATATTGGTTGCATAATTACTTTCCCACAATTTTGACGCAATTTGAAAAACTATCATGAAGTGAACACAGTTGGATATCGCAACAATTAGTTTTGGCATTGTGTAAGGCGATTTGAATTATGATTTTCAATGTTACACGAAACAACATTAAAAAACCGTCATTTCCGCATTTATTTCGCTATTTAATGATATGTTAGGTAACATTTCGCGTCAAACGCAACGCAAACAATACTTGTCGATAACGCATAGATTCTCATATCCAGTGACACAATATCATTAAATAGTCTCCGTTGCAAGTTATTTGTTTTTTGCATTTTGGAGTAAACTTATCGAATCCAATCCGCATGTGAGATTCTTTGCCTATGTAAACAATTTTCTATACTCAGGACAAGTTGTAAACTTGCTGACGCAGGAAATAGCATTTTTATTCATTGCTTTCGTTTCCATTTCCACTATAGTTCCAGATAGCTGAAGCTGTCCTTAAACTCAAATCCGCATGCGCATTCCATTGCCTCGCATTGAGATAACAGAACTAAACTCGCTCCTTAGTTGGCTGACTGCAGTTTTCGTCGCGAATTAATAATCGCCGGTTGCGTATTCGAATTTCAATTGCGTTCGCACTTCTCTTTCACTTGCTTACAGTTTAGGTAATTGCCATCAATCGCGAACCGTTATCAAAATCAGATAAGACAATGGTGGCTGATGTTGATGACATTATCACTTCTACAGTTTACACAATGGTGCCAACCGAAGAGGTCCAGATAAAGAGCCTCGAGGGTAAAGACGCACAAAATGACGGAAGACCAGCAGGGCAATGGCGCAACTTGGTTGCGTTCTGGTTCCTCGGCCTCTGCAACAATTACGGCTACGTAGTGATGTTAAGTGCGGCGCACGACATTCTCAAAGAAGAAGATCCGGCGTCCGGCACTGACAATGGCCGTGGTGAAGTTAGTAACGAAGCAGAGTGGTGAATATCGCAGCCCATCGTGTCTTCCTTAGTCGACTCAGCGTGGTCCGCCATTCTTTTGTAGGCCTTGGGCAATTCGACCTTGATCGAACTTCCGCTGTCGCTCTTCGCGAACTCCTCAAGAACGCAGCGTGCTTGTAATCTGCTCTCCACTGGAGCCATTCTGTTGGCGGATGTCATACCCAGTTTGTGCATCAAGTTTACCGCTCCATTCTTGCCCTTCTACGTTCAGTAAGTACATGCTACTCTGTTTCCATTCGGCAGATACAATCCTGAGAAAGTTTGGTATATGTTCCACAATATGAAAAATGGTGTAAGATGAGAAATGAAATCCGTGTTCGAAATTTCTTCTTAAAGTGCAGACATCATTACTGGCAATTGGGTGCTAAAGTGGCAATTTGATCTCTTACCTGTCCTTGAATTGCACGAAAACTGTTTTTATTTGAATGCCCTGTTCTCATTCTATCTAGCAATTTATTAATTCTTAGCAAAAGAAGCGTCCATATTTGAATCCACCAAAGAATTGAGATATAGCAAAACTTAGCACTTTTTCAAAAGTAATAGTAATAGTAATATAATAGTAATAGTAAAGTAGTAATTTCCGGCCTGTCCAGATTCGTAGAACTTGTCATTTGATTCTCAACCTGGACTGAGTTTAGGCTGGAATACCTCCTAAACTATTGAAGATATGCGGCCGTTTATAAGCCAAAATTTATGTGCAAATGAACGGAAAAATAGATAGAATTTCAGATAGATGCGAGCTTTTAGCTCGTCAGAAAAGTATCCAATTTTACAGTCATCCATTGAAATTGTAAACGAAACCAAATATTTCCTCTGAAATTTGACTGTCTTTACGTTTTCAAAAACATGTTTGCAGTGTTGCGTGTCTGATGGTAGACAGTCCATTGTCATGGAAGTCCTAAGATGTAGCTTATATAGTACCTGCACTAGGACGAATTATAGTTAAGGTTAGTTGTTGTTGGCGAGTTAAAGATTTAGAGTCAGGAGAGACAGGGTAGTGTCCCTAAAACAGGTAAATCATTTAACTGGGATGTGTAAGCTACTCGAAGCACACATTTTTAAAACAACAGATTTCAGGTATTCCCCGTAACTACTGGAATTTAAAGTAAACAAAGTATGAAGTACAAATTTGTAGGATTCATGCTAAAACAATAGAATGCTGTGTACGCCCACACAATTTGCACAATTTTCACGATGTTGAAATTACACAGTTCACCAAACACTTTTATAGAAATTATTCGTTACAGCACGAATTCCAAAATGATATATGTTCTGGTAAGATATTTTTAAAAAGTATCTATTCCAACGGTTGTTATCATTCCCAATTTCCAATTCGTTAATTAGCATGTGGCATACCCGAATATAGATAACAGTTTGAATTCTTTTACGCGTTTTTGTGCTAAAATATTTATACTTTCTTCATCCTACACGATTTTTTTAAAGTTGTGCAATATATCTACAAACATATAGCAATGAATGTATGTTGTCCGTATGTCTGCGCGTATGTCCTTTATATACGCCTATTATACAATTAATTCGAACTAACTGGAATATTGGGCGTATCAGGGGTACCCTTGGGATGATCACTAGGAAGACAAAAATTGGAAATTCTCCATTGTTAGATAGTTACAGCAAAATAAAAAAACATCAATTTGAATAACACGACACTGAAATGTTAATCGGCGATCCAAATGGACAGATTGGAATATGAGAAAAATTGGAAAATCCTCATGCTTGGAAAGTTATAGGGAAACAACCATCATTATCCATTAATTTGTTCATTTCGCTATTGCTATCACAATATAATCTTATCGGTTTGATGGCAATTTGAATAGCTGAACAAAAGTTGATTGCGCAAGTGTTATCAGTACTTGGCTTCTGAACGGCATAAGAGGGAGATAAATTTCTGATGATTTTTCCGCAGCATTCGCCTCGTGATCTGCGTGCTCTTATCGGCCGGCGGATTCTTAACTGTAGCGCTGAGTGGCAGCCAAGCTGTCTCCATCCTTGGCGTGGTCCTGACGTCCCTGAGCTCGGGTCTGGGCGAGGTGACTATTCTGCAGTATTCGTCGTTCTATGACAAGTACGCAGCCGGTCCATTCCTGCAATCAGCGCCCGATCTGAACAGACAACTGATTTGCAGGAACGTGGTGTCAACATGGTCCTCGGGCACCGGAGGCGCCGGCATTTTCGGCTCGCTCTCCTATGCGCTCCTGAATAAGTTAGGGCCGCGCAATGCGCTCCTGATCATGCTAATTGTGCCCGCCATAATGGCTGCGACGTAAGTGAAACTTTAATCGGCGCCCCCATTACATTTGCATGAGCGCATCCTGCCTCGTCCTTCCGCCTGCCACCCGCTGACAGCCAGCAATCTCTGGCGAATGATTCTTTCAGCTTCTGGCTATTATTGATGAAGCCCAGCGGCGAGATGATGGGTGAAAGCATTCAGCGCCACGTCGAGCAACAGGATGCAGGGAATTTCCGTGTTGCCCTTTGCCGCAAGGTGCGCCAGGTGCCCGGTCTGATCAAATACATGCTGCCACTGGGACTCGTCTACCTGTTCGAATATTTCATCAACCAGGGCATGGTAAAACCCGCTTGCTAGTGGGCATTAGGAAATGGGGCATTGATCGGCAATCCGGGCGTCTCCGTGTTCCAGTTCGAGCTGATCCAGTACGATGGCATGTTCCTCTCCTTCGCCGAGCAGTACGTGTGGCTGCAGGTCGACTACCAGATCGGCGTCTTCCTGTCGCGCTCCTCGGTCAACCTCTTCCATATCCGCCATATTTGGCTGATGGCCATCTTGCAGCTCGCGAATGTCTTCGTGTTCACTGCGGATGCCATCTTCTACGTCTTCCCCAGCTACTACATCATTCTGGCGCTGACGTTATGGGAGGGTCTACTTGGCGGGGCTGCGTACGTCAACACATTCTACCGGATATCATCCGAAGTACGGGTATGCCTCAGGCGCTCAATAACGCTCACAATCGATTGCTTTATCCAGGTGGCTGAAGAGGACAAGCAGTTCTCGATGGGGGTCACCAGTTTTGCCGACTCCATTGGCATCACCTTCGCGGGCATCTTCGCCATGTTCGCTCACAACGCAGTCTGCAAACTGCCCAAGCCGGAAAGGCTCTTGTAGTTATGTCCAACTACTATCAAGTGATTTTCGAGTACATTGAAATGATATTTTTTATTTGCGCGCCACTTTTAGTAGAAAAGTACAAATAAATACGAATGCATATTTATCAATCAACAAAATCATCATTAGCTGCAATTAAATTTGCCGCATTTTCTCCTTCGCCAATCAACACCTGTTTTGAACAATTGCTTTGCCCGTCTCGTCGAATTCTTGGCGAGAAATCCAAAACGATTGGAAATTACCCAGTGATGCCAAAATGGCGCCGCCCAACCACGGTGAGAAGCGTCGATCAATACTTCCGTTCTGGGAGATCACCTTCAAACGCATGCTCTGTAAATGTACATTGAGTTACGGATCAAATCGGATATCAATTGCATTTCACTCACTGGGGGTACTTTCGATTGCAAGTCACGTGTCAATCGATCGGTAAATCCTTGAATGTTTGAATTGCCCCCAGTGACCACAACATTGGCATACATTAACTATAGAAATCGCATTAATTCTACATCATGAGCAGTATCCGTCCGTATACGTACTGGACGCGTGTCCACATCGCACATTCCCACACTCGTGGTGACCAGGGAACTGACGTCCAAAGAGGGTTGAATGCCCACTGGCGGCCGAGACGCCAAATTGAAGAGTGGCTCGACAACTTTGAAGCGTTCCGTGGCGAAATCGCGATGGAAGCCGTTCGGAAACTCATAGTGGACGGCCGGAATCGTTTTCACCACTTCCTCGTCGAAGGGCACATCGGCCACCTGCAGCACGGTCGATTGGAAATCCTGCAGCAACTCCTTGACCATGTAATTGTGCCACGTCGTGGTCGCCTTGTAATATTTCTCCTTCCACACGGCTGGCTCTTCGGCCTTGACGATTTCCTTGGACGAGACGCGATAATAGGGCACAATATCGATGTGCTTATCGCTGAGCATCTTGCGCGTTTGCTCCAGAATGAAGTCCGAGCCTGCGGGCGACTTCACAATGGCCTGGGCCATCAGGACGCCATCGTGGAGCGGAACGGCGGTCGTGTGAGTGAGTCCCGCGTCCACCACCAAACAGGTTGGCCGGTTATTCGCCACTCCGACCAGCAGAGGTGTCTTGGCCAGATATACCGCTGGAACATTGTACTTTTCGAAGAAGAGCTCTACCATTTGCTCGCGCTTGCTCTGCACGATCCACTGCAACAATATTTGCTGTAGCTTAGAGATTCCCAAAATTGTCGATATCGGTTCCTAGAGGTCGATTGTGACTTGCAAGGGATCTATGACAACGAAACATGAAATTGGGGAGTCTACATAAGAGTAAAGCAATTCTCGTAGTCGTAGACAGCGCTAGCAGACAAGTTCGGGGAATACCCTGGGCTCCTCGTCACTCGAAGATGGGTCTTCCCTGTCTACGAATACGTATCGAATAAAACCAACAATATCGGTAAGAGGTCTACGGGGCAAAGAAATTGGGAAACGCTGCTTTAGTTCCAAGTAGATGCGAGTAGGAAATAAGGGTGGTACACGTACAGCGGGTTCGGAGAGAATAAACGGATGGTTCTCCGGATTGGTATGCAATCTGGCGTTGAAGATGTAGTTGAGCATCATTTCAAAGACGTCCCAATTGTCCACCATCCCGTCCTTGAGGCATGTGGACACTTCGGCACCCTCGTGGGACGCGTGCAGACCCAGGGTGCCGAAATTGTATTTCGTTGCATGGTTTTCCTCGAAGCAGGCATACTGCGTCGGAATATCATGACGAGGAAATTCTTCGCCCGCGTAGCCGACGCGAACTGTATTGCTGCCAACGTCCAGGACGATTGCCCCAATATCATCTGCACGCAGAAAGAGAATTCACGAATCGGCTTTCGAGTACTTGGAACTAGGAAATTAATCAATTTATATCCTACCGCCACTATATACAGCGCCACTCATCTTCGATTTCAAATTTGCGGCAACGACTTGTAGTGAATTCTGCTGCAAGCGAACATCGCTTAAAACTGATGCAAAGAGCAAGTAATGACAAGGGGAGACTTGCGTGATTACGAGTTCATTGTGTGCATCTTGTTCAATGTCACGGGCTTGTCCCGTATTAAGCGAGAGCAAGGATAATTGAGAAGAATCCAGCATCCTAGCCAAACAGGACGATGCCTGCAAGATGGCGCTATAAAACGCTTTCAATTGCTCAATTTTCTTGAACTGCTTTCAAACTATTTGCAATAAAATTGTTTATTTTCGCAACACAATATTATATATACTACTAAACTCCTTAACTAAATTCCGCACTAACTAAACTAACTAAATTCCTCAAAAGTAAGTCTGATTTCTATTTGATAGCGTACGCATCAATTATTTTTCTTGTTTGTTTCATCCGACCATCTTAACAATGCTCTGAATGTCGTAGCGTCGTAAAGAAGGAAAGCATAAATTTTATAACAGTGCTGCTACTGTTTTTCCGAGTAAAGAACTAGTCCAAGTCCAAGCGCAACCAAGTTTAGATAGATTATCGTTGCGATTCTATAAATCAGTGCTCATGAAGGAAAGCAGAATGGCAAAAAGAATCATTGCAATGGAAAATTGCACTAAATGAGAGTATTAATCAATCGCATTATCTTGAATTAAAGTTCCTTGTAAAACGAATAGGCTCAAAATTAATGAACATAACCAATTTTATGTTTTCGTTGAAGTAGTGTGTCATGAAGGAGAGCAGAATAGCAAAAGGAACGATTGC
>JAOEHK010004754.1:0-14127 GCA_025447835.1 Labidoglobus nevermanni
GCGAAAGGGCGGCAAAATGGGCAACCGCCCCGGGCGGCAAATCGGGAGACCGCCCCGGGCGGCAAATGTTCAAGGTACGCCACTGTACCCAGAGCAACAAAAATCTAGGCGTGACAATGACGCTTTTCTAGCATGAAGGATGGATTTCTCTGCACAAAACGCGATTAGAACTATATTGTAGCCTACTGTGGATTCGGAAGGCTCATGCAAAGTCACGTTTCTCAAATGATAACTGGAAGCGCGCCTCAGAAGCCGCCACGTGAACGTAACGAGACAGCAAATGAAAAATGCAAAATGGAATATTTCAATGCACGTAATAAAATAGTGGGCACTAACTAACAGAAAACAGCAGCAGAAGCAGCAACTGAAACCAGCTACGAGTGCGTTGTGTAATTAAAACTGGAAAACCTATTAGTTCGTCTTTCTTCTCTTATCATCGCGGTCGCATGGAGAAGAAAGCTACGAATGGCTGGCGAAGCTGGTCCGCGTATGGCTGGTACTTGGAACAGGGTCGACGCCTCCTTCAAGGACGCTAAAGCTCCTCTGTTCTCCAACCAGCATGGCTTGTCTCTTCGCTGCGGCAATTGCAGTCGTAGAAGCAGTAGACCAGTGGTTTCCAAACTCTAGGCAACCATGTCTGCCCTTATAGAAAAATATTAATTCGCCGGCTCTCCCAAATGGGCCAATTAGGAGGCGCGCCTCCTAGTTTGGAAACCTCTGCAGTAGACAAAGCGAAGGAATATGTGGTAAACGTAAAGAATGCATTCGTATTGTCAGCAGATAATACAATAGTTGCTCTTACGATTAGCCACAGATTCGCCTTGTTCTGAAACTCGTTAGTGACGCGTTTCTAGGCTCACCATGTGCATAGGTATAGGAACGTGATTTCGATGCAGATTCAGGTGCAATAAAGTCACTGATTAGTGGATTAATGACCAGAAGCACGGTGTTAATCAATCAACTGATGAGGAATTCCCGTACGCCGGATGAGCTTTCTCAATCCTTCTGCAGCGCTGCAGTGACAGCGACCTCGAAGATGCTGGGCACTTGCAAGCATGTACTTGGCCAACTTACGCACTAACGAGTGCGCACCATGCGTCCAATTGCAGAAACGACGAAGACGTCTTCGGCAGGAGCAAGGAGCCGACCGCGTAACGAGCAGCATCCTGATATGATCGCGACGCAGCATCTCTCACTGTATCAGTGCCTGCACGTCCAGGCTTGCTTGCTGATACATCGTTCTTATCATTAATTGTGTAATTGCATAATTTACTGCACCGCCACCATCTCTAATGCGGCTCGATGGAGATTCCAACAAAGACAACACGAAGAGACCAAAGAGACAAGTCGAGAAATAAAACCAAGGGATGCTAAGTCTTATAGAAGACAAATAATCAGGCCATATGAGGCACACTCAAAAGAGCGAAAAATCAGATACCTCAGAACCCGAGCTAGATCAGAACTAATGGCAAAAGAGGAAACAAGTGAGAAAGGCATCAAGGAAATATAAAGACAGTTGCTCATAGAGGCTCATCGTCGAGTTGTGATGACGTAATCACCGAAATTCATTCCGCAGCGATTACGTAATCGCCAAGCTTCAATCCTCGACGATTACGTAATCTTGTAATATATTTCATTAACTGCTAATCTAAGGAGAGCAGTCTAAAACTCTAATTGACGCTTAATTGGGATGTGCCGGATTCTGCGCTAATTATTTGTTCGTGCCTCTATTCATTTCCATCGCGAATTTATTAATGTCATAAGCTCTAGTAGAAATTAGCAAGTTACATCATCCACGCACTAAACTAATACGCCTTCAGCCCGCATCGGTATTCATTGCTTGTTAGAGGATACAGATTGAAAGGTAAGTTAATTTTCCGCGCAAATTATGCCTACATTAATGGTTTTTAACGCCATATTTGTTTTTCGCAAAGATTGTCATCTCCTTAAGTTTATGATGATGACTTGAGGGGTGCCAGGTGCCAAGAAGCCGACCTGAAGTCTCATACATTGAAAGCATGTAAAAGTAGTAGAGAGCAGTATTAATTAGCAGTTTCCATAGTATAAAGTAAGCAAAACGGAGATTTGAGTAGACATTAATTACAGCAAAATTGCTGATTATTTTTCCAATTATATCCCTTATAAAGCGAGATTGAACTCTATGTCCATACATTGTAAAACTTCTTTGTTAGCGATAGATGTTAGCATATTTCGATCGCATAACTACACCATATCTCCACCCTATTTTTACCAAAGAAGAAGCCAAAATATACTTATTTCAAGTTTCTGAGATAGGAAATCCGTATGTAAATAATTCCTGAGCCTTAGATGCAACTATTAAACGTAAAATTTAATGTCTATTTGTAGGAATCATAAATCGGCGAATTTATGAAGCGGATAAATAAAGTATTTCAGTAAATATGAACGTCTAAGTTTGTAGCAAGTAGCAATTGTGGAATAAATCTAACAATATTTGCAATATTTCTAGTTTCAATATCCCTCAATTTCTATAGCAGACGATCATTAAATTAATCGATAAATTACTGACGAATTGACGGTAACAATTACTTTTCTTCAATTACTTGTATTACGTTTGAGTTGGAGTTGTGTGTTGATAAAAGTGCGTGCAGCAACTCATTATATTGATGTAAATTCTGTATTTCCAACAAAGAGCTTTTTTCAGACCCTTGCGGGCTTCTAAACAGATAATAATTAATGACATGAAAAGATGGCATTGCAGTAGATAACATTCGTGAGATTCCATGATCAAAAGCATGGAATCAAGACCTCCGACATTAAACTATTCATCATTGAATGCTACTTTCTCTGACCTTAGTATTTCTGTTTTCTTGGAATACGTTTGATTAGGAGATGCAAAGTTATGTTAAAATTGAAAGATGAACAAATCGAAATGTTTGTAAACAAATGAGGTAGCAATATCATTAATAAGTGCTTGTAATTAAAACCCAGAGTATGACACAATAAGCAAGCATTGCTTTCAATCTATTAAAAGAAGGATTAATTGCTAGCATTAATTCAAATTGCAGCATTCAATAAAAATGCGTAATTACACGCTTGATTAATTATGAATAGTAAATAGCTTTCAAATTAAAGCCGCAACTCATTAATAAAGCAAAGTTGTATAAGAGAAGGCTTCCAGTTTCCAGCAAATACAATAGATGTGCATTATTTGCTATCAATTTATTACCATTTTACATTTATTGAAACCCTGTCTAAGTCAATAGTTGTCCTTGATGCACTTTAGTTTGTTTCTACTTGATTTTAAAGTTGGGGAGATATGGTGTAGTGCTAACGTGCTTAGACGCGATACCAATATGTTAGGTTCAATCCCGAAACTCTCCCTGGTAGTCATAGTAATAACATCTTTCACCTCATCAACAAATTCTTCTGAAAATCTTCCAAATATGCAAGTACCTAAGCAGTTCGCTCATAAAACTGGCTCAAAGTACCCTACAAGTTCAACTTACAACCTTCATCTTGTAATATGCAGAAACAGGCCTATAAAAGAAGAAATGATGTAGCTTCTGTAGTTTTAGTTCCTTTGCTCTTGTTATAGAAAGGAAGTTATTAATTCTCTAGTAGGTGACCGAAGAAATAGTGAGGATTAGTGAGAAACTGCGAAAAAGCAGTGGACAGCAACGGAAATGGTAAGAAAGTGAGCGAACAGAAAGTGATGAAATAGAAACAAATTCTAATGATACGATTCCAGCCTAACCTGACATGTGGGCAATTGCGGCCACTTGCGTATTGTCTTGGTTGAGGTAACGGCAGTAAGGCGGATGGCGTCTTCGAGGAGGCGGTAGGCAGCAGCCAAGGAAACGCAACAAAGCCGGAATGGCAGCGAGGACCTGTTGCTGGGCAGTGAGCGAGCGAGCAAGAGGCGCATCATTTCCAATTCTAATTTATGCGATCTGTCGAGATGATTTGTGACGTGGCTGGCCGCCTGGCATGCCTAGATGGCCTTCGTCTGAATTCACTTCTATAGCCGCGCAGATTTCTACAAGAGGCATGGATCAGCCAGCTATAGCAACACGGTTTCTAAATCGATGCATTGTACCAGGAAGTGCTGGGCTTCCACTTCTATTAACAAAACTATGACATAAAATACAATTTGTTGCGCTCTTGATTTCCAATTTTAAGTTTTTCAGCAAGAATTCCATATATTTCCACGGGAAATATGATTAAAATGTAGAATTCAAAAATAAGAGATATGAGAACGTAGTCAATTAATTTTTAAACATTTTTTATTGTTGCTAATAAAGCCAGCAACAAAACTTGCGTTTTTGTATTTCCTAATGATCATGGATTGGCCAATAACTGTTACTCATTCGAATGATTCCAGAATACAAGAAAGTAACAAATTTTCATATTTTAAGAAAGCTCTAATATTACAGTTTGCAAAATATAAAATTGTTCAATGAACGCATGTATTTATTGTTGATAAAAATAGAAATTAATAGGCTTAATAAAGACAGTAAGAGATTTTTGCAATTGTAAGCATGCTTTGAAAATGTATACAAAAGGAATTTGAAATTGTATACTGTGTAACATGATGATGTAAAAGTAGAAATGACGCACATTTCCAACGGTGATAAATGATAACAACGTTATCATGGGCATGCAAATCATTTATTACTGTCTATGTCTTCTGGCAACCAACGAGTCCCATGGACAGATAGCGCCACATTACACATTTCAACATCTTCCAAAGCACACGTGGCCAGCAAGCAGATGCAGCGGAAGACGCCATCTCAATGTGCGGCGCATCAGGACAGATCATCGAAATTGTTTCTACACTCCGTGAAGAGACGGTAATCAATCTCTTAGTACCGCACAAGGCGACTGCAAGAACAGCAAGAAGCGTGAAGAATGCCCACTGTCTAATGGAAACTATTATAACAAGCATGAATATGTAAATTTCCTCCTGCGTCCTTGTAGGTATCCTTCGGCTGACAGCAACATTAAGTACCAATACTTCAACGCATTAAATGATGAACGATTTCAGTGTCAACTTTAATTTGAATAAAATTAAACAATACCAATTTTGTTATAAACAGGATAAAATATATCCTTGTTAGACTTCAGTTGTATAGGAAATGAGAAAAAAGTGCATTTGAATAGTTTAAATGGAGGTCGAAATTGAAATAGAAATTTATTCAAGTTTCGTTGAATTGGTTGGTAGTCTAGTAGTCAAACGTTTAGTCGCGACACAGGAGGTCTCGGGATCAATCCCCAATAGTGCGATGGTCTTTCTGAACTTATTTCGAATTTCACGCTCGAGCAACAACTTAAATTTGTTTCCCACCTTTCGATGATTACAAATTGTAGGATATGCCTGTTTGGTCGTTGGAAAATGGGCATGCAGACGGAACTCAAAGCGGAAGTTGTCAAACGCAAGAAGGCATGTCAAGTCTTCGAATTCGCTGCGCCACATGGGCGAACTAATGACGCTGAATCGCATGCAAATGGGCGAAGCGGGCAAAAAAGAGTCCGGGAAATGTATCTAATTATGTCTTCGACTGCGGCGTGGCAACTAAGACGCTATGAACCAAATGCACCCTGTGAAGAGTCGTAACAGTTATTAATGATGCGCAGCGCGCGATGGGCATACAGATATGCGGCATGCGAGTGTGTTCATTAATAACAAATCAAATTGCGCTTAATTACGTGCAAGTCTGCGTTTTGCGGCGATTCTTAATTATTATGAACCATTTTTGAGCATCTTCTCTAAGGCAGCCTCTCTTCCAAACAACTTTGCTGCATACTGATTAACAATTAGGGCGGATGTTCATATCGGGCTGATCGATATTTCAATGTCAGATTTTGTCACTCGGGGCAAGCCTTGTTACTTCATTTTTCATGGAAAATGTTGGGTTTTTTCGCTATAACTTACGAACCGTGAGGGTTTTCCAAGATTTCTTCCCGTTGTAATTGTCACAGGACTACACGGAACATTCTCAGTATTTCATTTTGATCAAATTATTTGTATTTTAGACGTAAATCAAGAACATACAGAAGGATAAACGGCAGACGGGTAAACATCGCGTAAACTGCCTTAGATCTTTCTTTGCAACAGTCGCGCATAAACTATGAAGGAGGATACAAACTAACTTTAATTATGCCGCTAAACATCATCGTCAAATAAGTTTATTATTGCCTAGATGCATTAGCGTGCCAGAAACGATCTTTAAGAAGATTCATTTACAGACACGGTTTGAAGAAACCTAAGAAACAATTCATGACTAATCGGAGGAAGTATTGTGACTATGTTGTAAGGCTCTATTTTTTGGGCCAATTGTAGATCCTCCTTGTATGACCACATACCCTAGAAGACAAGATAGGACTGGAATATTGGGATAGGATAGGAAAACGTAGAGGAATTGAACCCAAGTTACCGAACACTTTAATAATACTGGCTTCTGGTCTAATCTTAAATTTAATTGCAATAAAATAACAATAAATCAGTAGTAATTGAAGCTGCAGTTTATAATTCGAAGAGACTATTGACCGAACTTAATCTCAATGGCGGATTTCGTTTCAATGTTATTTTAATTAATATAATTGAAGGCAATTGCTACTGGTAATTATTCAGATAATTGAAGCAGAAAATCAATTAACAAGAAGTATAGCCAATGATTAAAAATAAATAATTAATTTCGCAGAAAATAATTAGTTATTTCGTTGATTTGCATATTTCAGTTACGCCTTATGTAGGCCCTTATTAATTAATATTGCATGAGCCCTTCAAAGGTTTTTATTCATCTGCAATAATTAATCTGAAATAATTAAATTCGAAATTTCGATTTATTGCGATAATTTGTTCGCATCTGGTGTCAATTTATTTGACAGCAAGCAGATTAGCTTGGGCCTTTTTGCAATATGACGATCATTAATTTTTTACATTTTTTACACCATTTTAATGCCTTGGAACTCAATCAGCTTCTCATAATTTACATTTTACATTCTGCGAATTCAGACAAAGTTTTAAGTGATAATTAGAAGACATTCTTGATGTAGTAGAATCCAAAATGAATCTTAGATCCGAAGTAGAACGAAGAATGAGAATAATGTAGGTAATTGCCATTGGATTTCTGAATTTTTCGAGATTTTGCTAATAAATTCTTCGCAATTGGTTAACCAGCTTGGAAAGAGATTATCCAGGTATGGTGGTGAATCAACATTTCATCCGGAACATTATTCATGCTTACTCTGGCGAATCGCATCGTAATACATCGCTAATTTGCAATTAATTAAAATCAAGACATTTCTGCTTAGTTCCTATGCAAATCAATTCATTTACAAATCGATAATTTATTGTCATTGATTCGCAGCCGATAACTTCTTATCTATAGTGGAGCAACGTTTACTGGGAAGTGCTTTCAATTCTTCCTCCCATGTCAGTTCAAATTGTTTCACTTTTCTTAGTTTGCCTTGCATATTTCTCTGCACTCCTTTCTGTGTAATTTGTCGCATTCTAGTATGGCTTTCAGCAATCTCATCTTACAGGTTTCTATTCTGTTGATTTGATGATAGTTTTCCGATTGTCCATTTTTAGGGGATCTGC
This sequence comes from Labidoglobus nevermanni, assembly GCA_025447835.1. Classification (NCBI taxonomy): domain Eukaryota; kingdom Metazoa; phylum Arthropoda; class Insecta; order Coleoptera; family Staphylinidae; genus Labidoglobus; species Labidoglobus nevermanni. Next base: position 7,586 of record JAOEHK010004754.1, read on the forward strand.
AGGAGTACTGCAACCAAATCTGCCATTTTGGATATCATACTGTCCTATTTCTATTGGCTGTCGATAGTCAAAGGTAACGCTTTGCTGGGGATTGATCTCAAGTCACTTGACTCGTGACCAACTGCGTTACCGTTCGGCTACCGAGCAGTTGCTTGTATCTTATACTTCGTTGCGTCTTATACTCCGTAAAATACGGTAAGTCGTAACTGAATCGATTCGTGATATTCTGCGCTCAATAAAGGAAAGTAAAGTGTTGCTATTTTTTCAGTGTGGTGCAGTTAATTATTATTAACGAAACCTAAGTGTGATAAAAGTTTATGGTGGCTGTCTATGATCACTATCGATGCGTGTGACCAGAGTAGTGCAGAAGCTTATGCAATTGCAATAAAGTGCGCATAAATTGCAAAGAAACAAGCAAACAGCACATAATTTCAGCTTGCGCACACTTTAAACACGAACAGCCCTTATTACCGATTTGAAATTCAATTAGCTATGTCTCATTTGTGCAGAGATGCCTGATTTACCAATGCAATCACTCAGCTCGCCATCAACAGAGAGGAGAATTGCACATTTGTGCAGATTTTCCACAGTAAATGTGCTGCGTGCTAGAAAATCTACCAAGAAATGCCATAATTAACCCGTCATCGAAATGCGCAAATGTCGCAATAACCACCATTAAGTGCAAACTCGTGGCAATCAGACGGTCGTCATTATCATTTCTTCATCCCGTTGTGAACTTCTTATCGTATTAATAATCTTCAATTGTTCATTAATTTAGTGTCTTCTCCTGTATGTAGCGGTAAACCTTTAATATCTAAAGCCTTAATGTATGGCTAATAATTTCAGTAATTTAGGTCAAATTAATGAATTTCCTGGGGATTGTTAATGAAGATATTACGTATTAATGGAACTGCATGCTCATAATCTCAGTTCAACATTCTACAACATAATTCCGAATATTCTATGTTGCAGTACTATATTGCTTCTATGTGAGCTTAGGTTGGGTTAGATTGTGTGAATTTCATTGAACTTCCTTTGAATTGTAAATGAAGAGATTACGTATAAATCTAATCAATCTAATTGCATATTCATAATCTCAGAATTCCAAATTTTCAATATTGCTACTAGGTTACTAGGCTCCGGTTTCTAGATAGCTTCACAGTCTGAGGATATTTCTAAATGCGTGTCGATTTGATATTCAATTTATATGCAATAGTTCCTTAGGTAATAAGTTTTGTTTGTTGCATTGGAAACCAATCGGAACGTACACTGGAAATAATTGGTGATAGAATGTAATGAAGCTATCGCAAAATGGAGCTTTAACATCCAGCTTGATCGCAGCACGATTTCCGCTAATTTATTGCGTTTATGCACGCGTAGACATTAATGGCAATTCTATAATTAACAACGTTTTCCTACGCGCAAAGCCAACTCAGTCATCAACTTTGGAATAGAGATAAACAAACTGAATCGCGTTGTAAAATGTGGAGAGGTCAACTACATACGCTGCAAATTAATGCGACACTTGAGCAAACCTAGTATCCGAAGTGAAAGTGTCGGTAAACCCATTCTAAATGTGAATTATGTGATATGTCATAAATTGATTAGTTTATCGAGTGATAAGCCATAATATCAAATTAAATTGAATATTCACTCATTTAAACTAATATTTCAGGTTGCATACGTTTGGTACCCAATAGCTGCTGGGCATCAGACGGCAACGCATGCGCAGAATCTGTCATGATGATTTTTTCGCTATAACATGCGAACCATGAGGTTTATGCAATTTTTCTTCTCATAGTAATTATTCCAGGAGGACAGAGAATATTCCCAATACATTATTTCGATCCAATTATTTGAATTCTAGGCCTGCATCGAGGACACACAGATATATAATTCAGGAAAACTAGAGGAAAGGAAAAACACGAAATATTTGAATAATATTCGTATTAAGTCTAATTTTTATGAATGAATTTCAATGCTTTACATGGCCTCACGCTTCCTTGCTTTACTAATTTCTTTCTTGATCGACCTTATTACTTTACAGATACAAGATAAACTCGTTCATCTTCAAATAGCAATTCCGGACCTGTTTCTTGGTAACTGTATTCGTTTTGTGATTAATTGTAAATCGCCGATGGTAATTATAATTAAAATCCTATCTCGCTTTGTGCTGCGAGACCGTTGATGAGCCCAATCTTTTAGTTCCACATGATTTCGCATTCTAACGCCTTATTCGTGTAAAGAGGGACGCCGACTTGTTTCTTGTCTTCCTTCATCACAACTAATACTTTAATATCGATCGATCCATCGTCAAAGATTTTGCAACATCATCGAAGATAATTTTCTCAGCAGATTGCGCTAGAAATCATTTCTCAAACTTATTAATTGTCGTCTTCTTGTTCAGTGATTATTTATGATTAAATTCACTTAAATTTCTCATTTATATGCTGAAAATCTATTCGAAAATCTTCCTCTTCTCCTCAAATCAATCTTCCTTTAACATAGAAAGGCGCATGAAACAGTTTTTTTATCGTGTTGGAGAGAAATCATGTTATATGATGTCGTGTTATACTCCCATAACTATGATTTACTTCAACGCAGAATAATTTCACTAGATTTCAAATATTCCTACAACTTAAGGTGTGTCCTGTTATGCTCTCATTTTCCTGATCATTTGGAATGTAAAGTGGTAAAATTTGCAGGAAACGTTGAGTATTAATTAGAGACGCTTGTGCGGTCTGAAGGAAACGAAGAAATGCTCCGATAGCTGTTGCGATGACTTCCTCTGTCATTCTGCGCTAACAGTTGCAGACAGTTGGCATAAATCACGTGCTCATCATGATGAAACCTTCTGGCATGTGCAGTCCGCGCACGTTCCCATTTTTTCCCTGCACACATGACTTAAGGTGCAATCAGTAACCAAGCCTAACTGTTTCTTGCAGCTCGCATCTTCCTCGGCCAGCATCGCGAATGCAGGAGCATCTAATATGCACACAAATTGCAGATAAATCACACAGAATAACATGAAATCCATTTCGCATGCAGTACTGCAACGAATCTCCCCGGCTCTTGATTTGTTTGCCCAGCATAAAACGGTGAATTAATCAACATTGGAGGTAGAAAATCTGTGTGCTCGACTGCATTTAGTCATAACCATTAATCAGGTGCAATTAAAGAATCTGTTATGAATATGGGCAATTAGGCTAACATATTGAACGCATTTAGCGTTGATTAGCAAATTAAGACATCATTCTAAATAATATAATACAGGAATCATTATATTTCATAAAACGGAGCGCTATAAATTACTTCTGTAATCACAGCAAAGATTCAAACATTGTTACTAATATTACTATCCATATTTCTTTAATTCAGCGTTTGCTTTCGTATCTTTATGCGCTACAACAGATGTTGAATAATTGAAATGAATCATTCATTAGGAGCAACGAGAAAGTCATACTAAAGTTAGATAGGAATGAGCAGAGGAAATAAAGAAGTAAATGAGTTGACTGGCAATTCATATATTCTAGGAAGGACAAAAACTTTCAGGCAGCTGAGTGAACTACAGAAAAGAAAACGCAAGAGTAGGGTTTAGAGCAGACCGTTGAATGAAGTGATTAAGGATATAGGAGCAAATGGACCGAAGTAGAAGGCCAGATCTTCAGTTGAACTGAAATGTGCGTGCATCACTAACACGTGCTCTGTTACGTAATGACGCTACTGATTGGATTCAAGAGGAAAACGTTGATGGAAACCCTGCAAATCGCTTCTTCTCTCTTTCCCTTGTAATCTCAATTCTGCTATGACGCCCTTCGGCCAAGGTTTTTGCTGTAATTGATAGTGGCTAGTTCCAGAACAAATAAGAAACAAGTCATTAATGAACAAGAAAGGAGTCAACTGGTTAGTCGGACAATCGCTGGTGAAAACCCATCCATGAGCGATGGATTCTTTCTTGGTTCATTAAGCGTATACTAATGGTGTAAACCTGCAGTTTATTGGTGGAGAATAGCAGTATCGGGAAATTTAAGCCGGCTTGACTAGAGGTAAAATAAAAGTAGGTAAATATTCAGCAGGGTGACCATATCTACAATAAAAAGTTAGTCACATGGGGTCAGTTGCAATTATTGATGCAATATTGTTCTCTGTAACTATTTACTACTAAATACTGACAAGAATGCTGAATTCTCGACCCACATGAACATGAATAATTGGATGAAATCGTTGAAAACTGACCTGCAACAGAAAAAAATGGAAGTCAATAAAAAACTAGGCAGGCATTTAATGCGCCGGAGGAAAGAAAAGGTTGCGGAGCACTGCTCAAGATCATTGAATTTAAATTGTGATTGCGCAGGTGCTGTCAATTATGGTAAATATTACGGTTCCGCTTCAATAAGTGTGCTAATCGCAGGCGTTTATGTTCGTTGCAATCAATTAGATTAATCAAAGCCAATACCACGTAAATCAAATAAACGGACGTGATTGCCAAATGCGTGAGATTTATCTCCTTTATTTTATTTGCCCGAATTTTGTCAGCTTTACTCGAGAAATTGCGCAATCCGGCAAAAATTATTGCACAATCCGGCAAGTATTGCAAAATCCGGCAAGAATTATTGTATAATCCGGCAAGTATTTAACAATCCGGCAAGAATTATTGCACAATCCGGCAAGTATTTCGCAATCCGGCAAGAATTATTGTACAATCTGGCAAGTATTGCGCGATCCAGCAAGTATTGCACAATCTGGCAAATATTATTGCACAAACCGGCAAGTATTTCACAATCCGGCAAGAATTATTGGACAATCCGGCAAGTATTTCACAATCTGGCAAGAATTATTGCACAATCCTGCAAGTATTGCTCGATCCAGAAACTATTGCACAATCTGGCAAATATTATTGTGCAATCCGGCAAGTATTTCACAATCCGGCAAGAATTATTGCACAATCCGGCAAGTATTTCACAATCCGGCAAGAATTATTGTACAATCTGGCAAGTATTGCGCGATCCAGCAAGTATTGCACAATCTGGCAAATATTATTGTGCAATCCGGCAAGTATTTCACAATCCGGCAAGAATTATTACACCATCCGGCAAGTATTGCACAATCCGGCAAGAATTATTGCAGAATCCGGCAAGTATTGCGCGATTCAGCAAGTATTTTACAATCTGGCAAATATTATTGTGCAATCCGGCAAGTATTATTTTACAATCCGGTAAATATTATTGCACAATTCGGCAAGTATTTTGCAATTCGGCAAATATTATGCAATCCGGGACGTATTATTGCACAATCCGATAAGTATTATTGCACAATCCGATATGTAAGATGGCCTTGGAGAGCTCAAAATATTTGAGGTAAGTATAGAAAAAGACTACAAAATAAGAAACACAAATAGAAAAATTTGCTGTGCAATGTTTCTCATGGCAATTACACAGAGATTTGAGTCTTGATTACCGCAATTACCGAACTCGGAGGATGGCATTGTGGATTTAATTGAAAAGTTTTGTTTGCACATGGTGAGGCTAAATGGGCTTTGTGCATCACTGAAGTCAAACAGCAATAAAACATAGAATTGCTGCAGCTCCTTGTTTATACTCTGATATGTCGAATAACCTGCCACAAAGTCCCATAAATGTCCACATTTTATTATTTTATCGCAATATTTTACAGCTGTTTATCTTCTCGTCTTTTTGAAATTTACTCAGCTTTATAAAACTGGGCTTTATAATCCCACACATTTCTATGTCGGGAACCTTTCTGCTGAAGAAATGCAGCTGCTTGCTGAAATTGGCGGGAAGAACGAATCCTGTTAAATAGAAAACGTTGAGGAACTTTGTTGACTTTCTATCAGTATCCAATTTCAATTCTGCGAAAGTTGCAAATAGAAACAAGTGGCTAAAAATGCAAAATTGCGCAAAGGCGAAGTGAATGGTAATCATCAATATATCCATACGCAAGTCGCTGAAATTAATGACGATTTATTGTTATTGCCTTCGTCGCCATCGCCATTTTGCCATCTCGCTGACATTCTCGCCGTCAGTTTCGTCACGATGGACGTTAACGTGTGCTCAAATCAAGCCTAACGAAGCATAAGGCGAAGAAAAGCGTTGAAGGAGACTTCCAAAGATGTAGCTTAAGAATAAGAGAGCTCCACGAATGTTCAGATATAATTATTACAATTATATACTAGTTGAGTGTATTTCAAACTTAATTTTCAGCTAATCCCCTGTTTCGATAACAATCTCGTCTTGGGAATTGATTGAAGCGCAATAAAATAAGCAGCAAATGTAAATCCCTTTTCAATGTTGACTGGTATTACTTTAATCGGACTTTGAGCACTTTGATTGCCTTCAGACTGCTCGGTACCAGATTGCCCTACAATTTGCACGCCTGGTGCGTTTAGTGCCCGCGAAACATATTTAATCACGACCTTAGACGGCAGCCGCAGTTAGTCATGCTAGATCAGTGATGGCGAACCTTTTTAGCTGAGTGTGTCAACATTCGAAAAATATAAACATATTTTTTTGTGGCGTGTCACA